>JANIJG010013406.1:0-18947 GCA_024611175.1 Megaceryle torquata | reverse complement strand
GGAAAGGAAAGGAAAGGAAAGGAAAGGAAAGGAAAGGAAAGGAAAGGAAAGGAAAGGAAAGGAAAGGAAAGGAAAAGTGGAGGAAAACAGAACAGGAAAAGTAGAAAGGGTAGAATGGGAAGGGAGACTTTTTTTCTAAAATGGACAACCTTTTATTTTATCTTACTCTTGTGCCTTCTCTGTGTATCTATTGCACGTTCAGCATTGCTTTTGTCACTGTGCATTGTGTGCCAAATCCCTTTGCAAAAAGTCTTGAACCACAAATGAGACTCAGTTTTGGTTTTGCTCCAGCCAATAGCAAATCAATTTACATCAGTAGCTAAGGATCATAGCTTTGCTTGAAAAACATTAAATCAGTACCAAGAAGGTCATTGTAGTGTGTTAGGCTGGGTTCTTAACTACTTAATTCAGTTTGAGTCTTGTGTAATTTTATTTTCCTAGCACTGGTGTGAAACCTGGAATAACCCTTTTAAATCTCCTGTACAGTTAATCCAGCAGGCTGCTGTACAGATATCACAGCAAGGCTGTGCATTTGCAGTCTCTTTAAGAGGTTCCTTAAGGAAAATAATTGTATTTAAAAGGAATAGTAATTTCTGAAGACATTTTTTTCTCTCCTCAGTCTAGTGAAGCCCTTTGAGCTCAGGACTATTTGTATGTGACATATTAAATTACTATTTTCTTTAAATCTATTTCAGTTTCTCACCCCTGCTGAAAGGCTGAGGGTTGTAACACTGGTATATCTACTTTCCAGGGACAAATGCAAGTAACTAGGACTTTAGAAGATCTTGTAAATATTTCTGAAAGCACATCTCATATCCCTGCATTTTTTTTGTCTTTCTTGAGGGGTATGTGCTGTATTTTGTTCTGAAGCAGAAACTCCAAAACTTATCTCTGAGCAAGTTATGGATTGCAGGAATTTTTACCAAGACAGTGCTCTGATCTGCAGTAGTGCTCCTATTGTGTTTTAACAAGTAGTAGAATGGTCTATAACCCTTAATAAAAGAAGAGTTACTATAGATATACACAGTTTTCAGAGCCACTGCAAACAATCTGTGATTCACTTAAAACAGCCACCACTGCTTTTGTTAAGAGGATGTCCTTAGCATTTTCTCTATAAGCAACTCATCATATCATTAGGACTTAGCTTTAGACCGCCCTGATGTAATTTAACATTACTTCTTGGCCTAAAAGCATGACATGGGAAGAAAAAAAAAATGAAAAAAATATTGACTATATATTTGTTTCCATTTAGAGAGATATGTTTATAAACTCCTTTGCACTTCCAGACATCAAAAAGCCTGGTTTTAAGGAATTAAATTAGTTGTATTACATGAACAGGATTTAAATAGTTGCTCCTTAAAACATTTTACATTTGTTAAAAAGATATATGGCTAGAAAGAATGCTACTGTGCACATGAAGGAATACTGTGTTAACCCATACCTTTCTTTTGTTAATCTGCCAAGGCTCTGTACTCTCAGCTGAAACAAATACAGAAATACAGCCAAAGATTCAGGGGGAACTTGATGTGAGAAGTATGGCCTGATGTATGAAGAGCTAACCTCCATGCCAGGAGGCCCTGAAGGACCCAGTGAGTGCTTCAACTCCTACAGCCAGAAAGACAAATTATTGTTTTGTTGGATGCTAGTATCCACTTCAGAATATGCTTGCAAGCCTTAGTAGTTACTTCCAAGCTAGAAGTGTGTTACGACGTGAGAGAGGGTTATCTGTTTAGCTAGTTAAAAAGAAGATAAAGTGGTATCTTTATAAACCAGCAGGCAAGATATGAGTGTTTTAAAAGGAAAAAAATTGGGAAGTACCAAAGGGCTATTGAATGAAGAAGTGTGACAAGAGCTAGTGCCTAGAAGTTGAATTTGGACACATTGAATACGGCACAACTTTTAGAAGCAAGGATGATTAACGGCTGGAACAAACCCTGTGAGGTTCTTTATCACTCTGTCTCTTGCCGCCTTCAGTTCAAGTCTTAACGAAAGATAGGACTTCACCAGATCTAAGTCACTGAATTAATCCAAAGACCATCTGAATTAAATTCTACAGCTTGTTTTAAATAAGCCAGAACAGATCTGCTGCTTTCTCTGCCTTGTAACCTACTGGAATATAGATGAGTCGTTCCATTGCTCCCTCTGCACTGAAGTGCTTGTATCACAGCTCATGCCTGCAGCAGGGCATTTGTCTCCTTAGCATATGATGTTTTCTTAGCCCACTGTCCATCAAAAGTTACAGTGAGAAGGAGCTGTAATCTCACCACACTGCCTTCTCACATGATGGTAATACTTATGGACAGGTTAGGGTCTATAATTGCAAGGAAATCCAGCATAGGCTGGGTATTTCAGAAGACCCTACTCCAGCTGAAGTGCCTGTGCTTTGGGATGACTACACTGCTCTAGCTTTAAATTGTTGCTAGCAGCATATACCTGCTACAGCAGAGATCCACCAGACTGACCCCTTGACTCAGCAGCGTGCTTGGTGGGGGTTTGCTGAGCTTCCTGCTGTCACGACATCCTTGCTGGTGATACCCAAAGCAGCCAATGCAGCTCCACATGAATACATTGCAGCAACATAAATGGGTCCAGAGTGGCCTATCTCTCTGCTATGCCCTGTGGCCAGGACTGAGCAGGCAGAGCCCCAGGCAAAGAAAACCTACAGCCTGGCAGCATGTCCCAGCTTTGGAGCAGCACCTCCAGATTCTTGTGATTTGTTACACTGAGCAGTTTACACCAAACTGTCATAATCATGTTGGGCAAAGTTTTCTTGTGGAGCCTTTTTGCTGAATTCCCATCATCACATAAGTGCTATCAGGAGGCAAAGGACACATTTTTCATGCCTTGTGGTCTAAAGTTGTAAGTGAAGATTCAAAGGTGCCTTTGATGGCTGGAAATTTACAGTACTGTGTAAAACAGGTCATTAATCTAGGTGTCTGTTTCTGTACATGTGCTTCTAACTCTAGTCAGAAATAGTGAAAGTGGCGATCTTCCTATTTTTAAATGTAGAAGTATTGCAATTCAGGAGTTCCTTCACCCAGAGAGCTGTACTCCTCCATAATCTTTGTCTACAACAATCTTTTAATTCTTCGTTTCTCATTTGATTGGCTTGCAATGCTGAATCCGGATAACCTTCTTTGAGATATGTGTCTTGGAAATGTACTTCATTTATGTCAGATCTACTTCCAAACAGTTTATGGTTTGTGGTTGGGTGTGGTGTTTTGGTTGTTGTTTTTGTTTTGTTTTGTTTGTTTTTGTTTTGTTTGGGGGTTTTGTTTGTTTGGTTTTGTTGAATTTTTTTGTTTGTTTTGTTAGCATCTAAGTGCACTTTTATAATGTGAAAACAATTTAAGGACGAATTTTGTACTTAGTAAGAATGGCATGTGGGAAAGTTTGGGAGGTGTTGATGCTGAAGGTGCTTACAAGGTAGAGTCTGCTGTCTTTAGGATGTGCTTAAATAGATCCCACAGTGCTTTGCTGGGTTACATTAAGTAAGGACACTCATACACATTTCTTAAATTAGCTATGAGTCTGTATGTTGCACGTGACAGGGTCATTAACAACAAACTCTAGCTGCCACTGTCTCAGCCTGCCTATACTGACAGGAGATGGTTTGGTTTTTCCATTCCCTGTCGTGGTACAAAATTACGCTCAGGGAATCACAGAATGTTAGGGGTTGGAAGGGACCTCCGAAGATCATTGAGTCCAACCCCCCTGTCAGAGCAGGACAAAACTAGAGCAGATAACGTAGAAATGCATCCAGACAGGTCTTGAAAGTCTCTGGAGAAGGAGACTCCACAACCTCTCTGAGGAGTCTGTTCCAGTGCTCTACAACCCTCACAGTAAAGAGGTTCTTCCTCATGTTGAGGTGGAACTTCCTGTACTCTAGCTTGAATCCATTACCCCTCACTCACAAGACAAAGAGCCAAGGATACAAAATGCTGATGGTTATTGTACCAGTGTCTAGTAGCCACACTTACTTTCCAGCAAGCTTTAATATTTACCATGGTGTGATGCATCTTGTCCCTACTGTTTTGAGCTTTGTTAACTGAAGTTGGCCCTTGCTTCTAATATGCAAACTCCAGCACATATTAAAACACAGTAAGGAGAAAGGGAATATAATGACATGACAGAAAGGAAAAAAGGTGCAGAAAACACAGTAAAAATGTGATGTTTGTGGTTAGAGTAAGAAGAAGAGGTCACAGCACACATAGGCTAGTAGTTCACAAGGTTCATGACTGGAGTGAATTTAGAAGGATCTGAAGGACGTACCTTTGTGATTTTGGATGGGTGTCTTCCCACAGTCAAGGAGTGGCATAGGATGAAAGGTGTTTGAGGAAAAAATACACAACGTGGAATTAAAGGTTGGTCTCACAGGGAAGAGTCAGGGCTTGGTTGTTTAAAAATGTAGTTACTGAGTATTCCTTCACTGGCAGATGGGGTGTTGAGCGCAGACATCCCAGCTAGCTATCTATGAGGTGAAGCAGGACAGAATTTCACATGGTCAGGTTTAGCCTGCTGAAAAGGATGTGCTTTTAAATGTAGCCCAGATATCTCTATTTCGCATTTTGCAATGTAAATATACTCCCTAATATGTCCCTCTGCATTTGTGCCCTTTGTAACCCAGTGGGCAGGACTGAGCTGTGACTTCCATAAACTGAAAAACAGGTCCTTCATTAAGTTTGATGCATTCGATTTTAACACAGGCAGGAGGACTCCTTGTCTTTGTATAAATGAGAGGACCAATACAACTCTATCATGCCCAACACAAAAATGGCATCATTGGCTAAAGCAATGGTGGGCTTGGAAGTGAAGCCTATGCCACAATCTAAAGACTGAAGCATTGAAGAAGCTGAGGGATGGCAGCATTACTTTCAAGGATGAATTAATCTCATTTCTCTCTGTAGCCATCTAAAAGTTAGGGCTTAATCCTGTCACAAGATAGTTGTAAACTGCTTTCTGGAAATGGATACTTCTCTCCAATATCTATAGCGGGAGTCTACACTCATCTTCTCAGTGTTTTAGACAATTCAGATTAAATAAAATAAACACCGCTGCAACTTTCTACAGAGGAGTTGCCTAATGCTTTCTGTTGCTTTTAATTAACACATACAAACCTCACTTCTATCCCATACTTGTTCTGGACCAAGACCTCAAGAAAGCAGAAGCATTAAAAGGAAAACTTGCCAAGGGAAGGATTGGCCTTTTTTTTTTTCTGAGCAGGATCTTCTATTTCACAGGTTTACACCAATGTTTTCACTTAAAAGCTTCCTGAAGTATTTTGTTTTGAAGATACAGGTCTACACATACAGGACTTAAGCATGTTATATGAATTAAAAAAACAGTAATTGTTGAAGCAAGTAAGTTAATATCCATTACATTCTTATCTCAGTGCTAAGACACGGGAAAATCCTTTTGGTACTTCCAGACTGGTTCTAAAAAAGTGAAATAAAACCAAGAAGCTCATGGCATCCTTTCCCAGTTTGGTTCCAAATCAAACTTTTTGTTAGAAAAGTGTTCAGATGTGGCCAAACAACTTCTGCTCATATGTGAAATGTATATATGAGTTACAGTCATTGTGTGAGTGTGAAAACAAATTAAAATAAATGCTTCTTTAAACTTCTATACAACGTATGCTTTGAATGGCCTTATTTTTTTTAGTCAAGTAATTACAGGGTGGAGAGAATGTGTGGCCAATGGCAGCAGGTTAATTACAAGACCAAACACCCACTACATCTTGCTCAAAAAGCCTTGAAATGATTACACATTGTTGTAACTAATAGCCTAGTTTGGACCACTGATTGGAGAGCTACTGGCAACACAAAAGAAATGTTCTATCCAAGCATCTTTACAATTTTTACAAATAATGCTGCTACAGAAAGATTAGCTAAATTTCTGGAAGGATGTCAGTTTATTTACACTGTCCACTCAACAATTTTACACAGACGCTGTTTCTTCTTTTCCCTTCTTGTGGTCACCCAATTTCTCATCTTCTTTTACAACACGGAAGTTTGGAAGAAAATACTTTGAAGTAGAGATCTGTGATTAAAAAAAAAAAAAAAAAAGAAAGCTTTTGTGGTTCCTTCAGCAGCTTGGAACTTTGTTTTAACTGACTTCATTTTGAATTACATGGGATAAGGCCAGGAGACAACATCTGATAATCTAATGTGTATCCCAGCCACTCAATTTCTCCTCAACACCTCTGTGTTGAGAACAGCACATAAAAAGTGTTTTCTAGAAAAGCATTCAGCATTCATCTGAGGATTAATTCAGCAGGATTCCAGCATTAGGCTGACATCACCTGCAAACCTCTAACTGGGACCTGACCCTCTTCCCATGTGCTTCTGATTTCCAGGAGCTACTCAGGTGAAGACAAACATATGTCTTGCTGAAGTCAACACGAATGCTCACATGCTGCAAGACAGTCAAACTCTTATCCACCTTCCTGAACGTGGATTAAAGAGACATTTCAGTAAAGACAGAACAGGGCTGTTTGTGCTCTGAACCTACAAACACAGGTATGCTTGAGCATCCTGTCCAGGCAGAGGGCCCTGACTTGAAGCCAACTGCACAAGAGCTTCCAGGCTCTTTCTCCACTACTAAATGGTCCACTGGAGCATTTCAGCATCCAGATCTGCTCCTTTGTGCCCTTCTACCTGCAAGTTGAATTGTTATCACAGTCTGCGTATGAGCTGCACAGCTCACAGACAGCTCCTGGGCACACACCAGAAGTCAGCATGTGCTGGTGACTGCTACAGCAGGCACCCTGTTTTAGAGTGAAAACAATTTAAAACCATGGAGGTAGCCACGCTAGGTCAGTCGGCTGTAGGTCTAGAGAACAGCCCTTACACTGTCTATTTATACGTACAGTAACTAAAGGGGTCTTGTCCCAAGGAGCATTTACCAATAAATTACATTGAAAGATCTTCTATAAATAATAACAATTAAGTGTCTTCCCTAAGGGAATTTTCTTGACAGTTTTTGTAATTCATCCATACATAAACCAAAAGTAAGATACATTTATTAAGATAGCTGCCATTTATACTGTTTTGTGCTTCCCTCTCCCTAAAAATAGAACAAGGATAATTGAACTGAAAACCTAAAGATTTGCAAAAACCAATTACATAATTTGCCACAGTTGTCCTGTTTTCCCCTCTACTCCCCCCACCTCCTTTACTTACATTTTAAAGAGGCCAAGGTTATTAAATATAAGCTCTTACACAAAGAAACATAGGATTTAAACATACAGCAAAGATTTTTCATGAAGCATGAATTTGCTCACATAGCCTCTACGTACTATGCTTGTTTACCAATTGGGCTATGAAATTGATACTTTGATGTACACAGAGTGTGCGATTCACGGGGGTGAGATAATAGCGCAATGAAAAACTTCTTTTCCTTCCCTGACTCATGGGTGTTTATAGTGTCCAAAGCTGCAATCCTTTCTCCAGCTTATTCATTTACCTCGGTGGGTGTGTCATCTATGCAAGGACTGCAGTTTGATGACCCAGGTTTGCAATGTTAATGTTGCTCTAACACAAGCTTGAGCATTGCGTTATGCAAAATTACAGCTCTGATACTTCTCTAGAAATGCGTGTGCACACTTGGGAAGCCATGAGAAGGGTTACTTTAATAATTTCAGGCTTATCTTTGAATTTATAACTTCCAATAGTGCGCTGATTTATACAGCGTGGCACTACACATCAGATGCATGCTGCTTCAGAAAATGAATGTTCCATTCTGGCAACCATATGGGCAGCTGGCGAGCAGCCAGGAGACCAGCAGAGCACGACCCTACCTTCTCACAAACCATCCCTATGCAAGAGAACTGTTTGTGTGAACTACACTAGCCAAGGAGCAGAAATAAAGGGATTCTGTACATTGTCATTGCTTATAACCATCAGATCCCCCAGGGACAGATGTACGTCGATGTGATTAATGAGAGAAGCTGCAAAGACACGACCCCCTTGCGGCAGGTAACCACATGGGCACCACATTTCTTGGTGTGTCAGGGAATGGAGAGGATTGCAAAGCCCTCCTTGTATGTCTGTGTTTCTCCTTTATGGATCTCTCTTCAAGTTGTTGCTCTCACCTGCGACAAAATTTAGCTTGCAAGCTCTACAAGGAAGGACGTTTGTCTTATTTGTTCTGTAAAATGCATACTACACTTTTGAGTGCTGAACAAACAATCGCAATAATGGCTTACAGTAGTTTACTTATCTTAAGCACCTTAAAAAAGAGAACAACATTGTTCAATACGGAAAGAAGTAAAAATACTTTTTCATTATCACTTGCAAATAAAGCAGTTTTTGTTCTCCATTCTTTTGCTTCGCTCACCCTATTATTCCTTACCAAGTATGAGCACATTTTTAGAGTTAAATCTAACTCTGCCATTGGATTCTGTGGGACTAGCTACAGGAATGCTGGGATTAATTGGAAACTCCTCAAACAGGATTCTGTCTTCTCACATGTAAATGATAAATAGAGAGAATACAGAAGAAAATTTAATTTAATGGTTTTGAGTAACTTTATGCAATACCTTAAATGGAAGATGCCTTGATGATAGCTCAAACACACAATCCTGTTTATAATATACTTTACATGTATAATGCTCTCCATTAATAAATACTTCTGATTTTTTTTTTTTTACAACTGTTCACAGGAATCATGTCATTTGTGAGGCTTTGCGGCAGCTGCTTCACTTCTCATTGCAATAGCTTATTAAAAAAAAAAAAGGGATTGAAAGGGAAGCAGCACACATTTTCCACTGTAAACTAGCTGGTACACTATAATTTCATGCTTTAGCTCTTTGCACACTAGTTCTTCCAAGAAGATCAGGGCTTATGCTTTATCTCCCACAGTAACATCTCCATATGCATACTGTCCTGCTGGTTCACTCAGACAGCTGAATTCTTGTCTACATTATGATTTTTTCTTAAGCCCTGATGCTATACTAAAGCTGCTGCCGTTTGACTGTTGGTGGCAACAACTTGTTCTGCAGGTACAAGCGGGCCTGGTTTCTTTCAATGCTGCTTCAGCAGCGTCCAGCTCAGTGCAGAGCTAATCAGCAGCATGGTTGCTGCTGGTATCTCACCATCAGCAGCATTTCCACTGCTCCTGCCAGAACAGAAATACATTGCAGTGACTTGGGATTTCTGAGAAATGACATCTAAACATTATTAGCCTGCTCCAATTCTGCCCGGTTCGAGGGATTTGTTTGCATCCAAGCTAGAGTCTAGCTACGGTTTAGAAATGCTGACTAGCTGCGGTTAAAATAGAAATAAATAAATTCACAGCTGATTATATACACCACAGGGGTTCAGCACAGTGATAATTTTATTCATGGTGCTCCTCGGCTTTTGAAAACCCATGCAGGTCAGCAATGTTAACTAATTCCAGGAACCAGTTTTCCCCAGGAAAAGCAATTTTATCTAGGTAACTTGAAATAACAAAATGGTGATCTATGCACACCCTGCACCTCAAAGTCTTCTTCCTAATCCTGAAATTATACAGCCACTGTTTCTCATCCTATGCTGTGAGAGCCCAAGAGATTCCATTTCACCAGTATCCAGAGCCAAGCATCCAAATCAGCACCACTTCGCAAATGTCATCTGTGACAGAGCTTGCAGCTATCTGTCTGGGTTGTGGACTATCACATCGCCAATTTTACATGGTTTCCTGATTTTTGCAGGCAATGACAGAACATCCAGAGTTATCTGGTACCACACTTTCTGGGTATGAAAAAAAAAAAAATCCAGCGTAATTTTTTTTTCTTTTTCACGTAAGAAGAGTTACGTATGTTTGTGTTTTCCTCCTTCTCTCTACACTTTAGTTCTAAAAGGAATGGAATATAGTTTTAGGATGGTGCTATTAAAAGAACTTGAGGTTTTGTCTCCTCCCTCGAAGTTCCTGAATTGCTCTCAGGAGGTCTTTCAACACCTCCCAGAGTTTGGGACCAAGAAATAGGATCTTTTCCGTCCTTGGAACTGTAAAGATCTACTATGGCACAGTTACAGATGTAGGGCAAAAGTATAACTGACCTTCACCTGTATAACCAGAACTGCTGGTACAGGAGCTATACTGCTGGATAAAAACAATAATTTAATTGCTTAATGTAGACAAGGCCTCTGAGGAATCTCCTTCTTCAAATAACCCAGCCAATCAAAACTTCATCAGCAAACCCCACTCATTCAAACTCCCTCAGCAAAGAGAACCTTTAAAAACTTTGCCAGGTATTGTAAAAAGAAACAGCGTTTCCCCCTTTTTAACCACGAGAAGAAACCAAAAAGGATACACACCAGGACAACTGAGTTCAGCTACAATTGCTCAAGGACATCAGAAGATAACCAACACAAACCAAATAAAACCGCTGCAGTATCATGATGCATTAAGTATTTCAGCATGTTAAAAAACAAAGCCAAAACCCAGACCTGTACAGGATTCGAGTCTATACAATGGGCCATGGCTCTTACAGCCAACTGACACATTTTGTGAGAAACCACACATGAATTATACATCTAAAACCTATTTAAGCATATCTGATGCTTTAACTTCATCTCAGGTTCCCCTCAAGCTGTGTTAATTTCTGTCAATACAGTATTTTTAGGCAATTCCTTTCATGCGGTGCTCCAAAACCACCCCGTAATCACAATTCGCACGCGGCACCCGGGGAAAGCCGCGGAGCGATACTCTCCTCGCTCTGCTGGAAGAAGTGGGGGCACAGAAACAATAGGTGCCGGGCTGGAGGCCGCACCTCTCCCCTCCTCTCCATAGCGGCCTTGACCCGGTTCCCCCCTCCCCCGGCCGTGCGGCCTGACCTCTGCCCGCGGGCCGGGCGGGTTTAGGGAGGGAGCGCTGGGAAGCGGGTGCATTCCCGCCCGCCCGCCCTGGCGCGATGAGGCCACGGCGGGGCCGCGCCAGCCTCCGCCCGCTGGGTCTTTGTTCCGGCGGCCGCGGCGGCCCAGGCCCTTTGTTGCTGCGAGCGCCCGACCGCGGACCCCCCACAGCAACCGCGGCTCCCGCTGCCGGGGAGAGACCTCTTGCCGGCACCCCAACCCCTGCCCACCCTCCCGCCGCGCCAAAGGCTCCCGCCCCTCTCCCCGCGCCCGTCCACCATGCAGAGGCACCCACCCCACCTGGCCGCGCCGCGCCCCGCCCCCGGCCCTCTCGCCACGCCGGTGGGAGCGGGAAGAGGGAGGGGGCGCCCTCCTGAGGCGCGCGGCCGCTGTCAGGAGGTGACGGCCGGTAGGAGCGCGCGTAGGCGCGCCCCGGGAGGAGGAGGAGGAGGAGGAGGAGGGCGGCCGGGCGGGGGCGCGCACGGGACGGTGTGTGTGAGAGAGCGAGAGAGCGAGCGAGCGAGGGGAGGGCGATACCGGGGCGGAGAAAGGCGGCAGCGGCGGCTTCGCTCGGCTCAGGGCAGGAGAGCGGGGACAGACGTTGCCGAGCCGGGGAACACAGCGGCTGCCGCCACCGACGACTCGGGGCATCCTTCCTCCTCCTCCCCACCCCCTCCCTGCCCTTCCCCCTTTCTCTTTCTCTCCTTCCCTGCTGTCCTCCGGGGCCGATCGCTATCGGCGGCGCGATCCCGGGGCGTTTCCGCGGCGCCCGTGCAGGCAGCGGCCGAGGGGAGAGCCGGCCCCTTCTCGCCCTAGCCGGGACTGAGAGACACCCTATTCCGTCCTCGCCTCTGCCCCTCGCCGGGGTTCGGCGGAGAGGGCCCGGCCCCGGCTCGGCTCCCCGGCGGCGGGCTCGGTGAGGATGTCGGGCGGCGGCGGCAGCCGGGAGGAGGAGCGGCGCAAACTCGCCGACATCATCAACCACTGGAACGCGAACCGGCTGGACCTGTTCGAGATCAGCGACCCCACCGAGGTGAGCGACCCCTCCGCGGCACCCCCGCCCGGCTGGTCGGCTGGCCCGCTGCGGCCCGGCCCGGCTCGCCACCGTCTCCGGGCCGCCCCGGAGGTGAGACACTGCGCCCGGGCCAGGCCGCTCCCGCCTCCGCCCCGCGGCCCGCCGTCAACCTGGTCCCCCGCGCCGCCCCCCCTTCCCTGACCGGGGGATTCGGGCGCAGGCCTCCCCCCTCTCTCCGTTAACGCTCTGTGGCCGAGTAGGAAGCTGTGTTCTTCGAAGGGCAGGAGAGCGAGTGTCGGGCCGCTTGCCGTGACCAGAGCGGCTCTGGTGAAGGCAGGTTGCAGCGGCTGGGAAGAGTAAGGGAGCGCAGGGCCGGGGCCCTCCCCGCCTCCCTCCCTTCCCGCAGGCACATGCCGGCCCGACCCTGCGGGACAGGGGGCTCCGAGGTAGCGAACCCTGTGGGAGCTGGAGGTGGCGAAAGGGGGCGGGCAAGGGCGGTAATACAGAAGTTAGCCGCCCCCCCCCGCCCTCGACCCCGGTACGGGTTACCCCCCCGACCCTGGTACGGGTTACCCCTCTGGGCTTTTTTTTTTGTCTGTCGGTGACTTAAACAGAGCCGAAAGGCGGCTAATGTAAGAGAATGACCGAGAAGCCTGCTAGTGGGCTTTTTTTTTTTTTGTTTGCTTCTCTTTTGTTTTGTTTCTTTAAATACTCAGCTTTGTGCAGAAGGCGCCTCTTACAAAGCAACCTGCTGTACTTGAGCGGCTCTCCGGGCCGCTGGTGCAATCTCCGGGGGTAGCTTTCCCAGGGCGTGACGGACGGAGCGCTTTGGCTCGCTGTGCCTGAAGGCTGCCAGCCATCAGTGTAAAGTAAATATCAGGAGCAGGTTCGTAGTTCACATGTTGTACCGGAAAAACACAGCGGGTAGTTTCTTCCTAATGAAATGGGTGTTTCTGATGGCTGAGAGAGGCAGGGTTTTAATCTCTTTTTTAAAACAACAACAAAAAAAGTAATAGTCAAACCACACCCTACCGCTACCCCATGTCACGTTCCATTTGGCTGCTTAGTGTTGTGCGTCTGGTTTGAAAGCGGCGGGGGGTTGGGGAGGCAGGTTACAGCCCTGTTCGTGTGTGACAGTGGGCTCCCTGCGCGGAGGGTGGAGGCTGATCATGTGTGCGTTCCTGGGGAAAAGGAGGAAATTCACACTTGCTCTTGGCCTGGCCCTGGTTATTTATTAACAGAATCCGCTGAGAAATCACGTTAGCTTGATCTTGGAGCTTGCTCCTGTTTGTGCACCCAGGTGCTGGCTGGTAGCATAGCCACGAAAAATTTTTGAAAGCAATTCTAAGATGATTAAGCCGGTGAAAGCTTGAAAGGAATTACTTCAGGTCTTTTCTATTCTGTTCGTTGCAAAGTGTTTCTTGCCAAGATGAGGGCTTTCTGTTATTATTTCCTACATCTTGCAGCGTTGGGAGTTAGTTGAGCTCTTCACTTGTATTGCTTAGGTTTCAACAACATCACTTGTTGGCAGACTGTCGCTTGCTCAAGAAAGTGATGATGGTAGCATGAAGGAGCCTTCGTGATTGTGTTTGAGAACATAGAAGGTTGACTGCAAACTGCCCGTGGCTTATTTCTTGTCTGATTAATGTATTTGTCATTTCCCAATACATGCTAACTCTTACCTGTTTCTTTGTGCTTCTGTAGTAAGTAGTTTAAAAAAAATCTTACTATTTTTTAGGTCAGCCTTACATGTTTATCATAATTAACTGGACTTTGCCCAAAAGTTACCAGCTATATTATAGTTATGATGAAAAGAAATTTTGCTTGTATTAACTCCACACTTCAGCAGTGAAGCCTATAAACCTGTATGGGAACATACCATTGTCAATGATGACATTTATTTCAGTTTAACTACTAATAGTAAAAATCCAGTGTGTGCATATCTCTTTGAATGTCTGAGCTTTTTAGTTTTAAAAATGTTTGATAGAACTGCAGGTGCATTTACAAAAAACTGGCAGCAGGTAACAGTTTTATAGACAAAATATATTTTTCTTTCAGATAACTACAAATACAAATGCTTCATTTTTTTTTTTTTTTTCACCATTACCTTGAGCTAACCCAAATTTGGCAATATTTTCAACCCAGATGTTGGTGTGATTCACATGTGTACTATTTATCCGCTTAAATGAAAGCCCTTTTACTAGACTGCTTGAGAGCGGACAGTCCTCTATTGTTTTCCTTGCTTTTCCAGGCTCAGCTTGACCATGAGGCACATCTTGCTTATTGTAGGGGCTGCAGTGAGCATGGCATCTGTGAAGATGCAGTAACCTGGATATGACTTCTGTTTGGGTGTGCATGAGCTAGGTCGAATTGGATCATTTTAAAGTGTTCAGACATGGCTGTTAGACTGCTGGCCAGGCTTGCAGCTAGCACATGCCAGTAGAGCAGTCACCCAGGAGCTTCTGGTTGTGTGTATCATATTCAGAATATTGAGACTTGATTTATTACAGTAATTATTCAGGCATTTCTTCAGTGTAAAAAAATCTGGTTTAAGTGACTTGTCTTTTAAATTTCCTGTATAGAGAGAGTAGGATTTTCCAGAGGCACTAATCACTTCCTTAATAGTTGGGTTTCAGGAGGATTTATATGTTCAGAAAAGGAAGAGTGAAATCTACTGTAAATTGACTAGAGTTCTGACAGAACACGGTTCTGCACAATTTTATTTCTTCAAGTATATTGCCTGTAAAGCATTCAAAAGCACGAGCCTTGGGTTGGGCATAGAGTTCTGTTACAAGCTTTTTTCCTAACTTCTTGTGTGGTATGAAGGGTTAACAAAGTCATTCAGTGCTGTTTTTCCCCAGTAAATCAGGGATGAAGGGAACTTTCTGTTCCATGCTCAAAAGTTGGGTATTCCTCTGTATGCCATATGAAGAAGATTGAAGAGTTCTTGGGAGTGAGGGTTTTGTATCTTCACTTACGCTTTTACTGAAATAACTTGTGGACTCATGCTTGAGAGCAAGGTGGTAATTTTAACTTTGTTAGGTATTTACCTATATTGTTCCTATTCTGAAAAATTTCTTTAATAGTTCACATTATTTTAATTTTTAAGATTTTTTTTTAATTTATTTGTTCAGAAAGTAGCTGAGAGAAGCTCTGTGGCTTGAAAAGCTTATAAATGAACAAACACAAACCCATGTTTTTTAAAGTTTCAGTGAATACTAGTTAAACTCTAGTGGTGTCAGGAGTGATGCTAGGTACAGACCATTGCTAAATGGCTCTGTAATACTGAAACTAATTTAAACTTGATTAAACTTTATTGTATCTCTTTCCTTTATTTATTTATTGACCAAGGATAGAAATGCAGTAAAAACACTTAAGATCTTTTGCAGTAGGAGATAAATTGATGTTTTGATATCGAGTCTTGGGTGAGTATAGCACACAAGTTTTCAGAAAGGAGGAAGTTTGAATTAGTAGTTTGGTAACAAGTGCATAGAGTTGTTTGGAAGCTTGTAGATAAGAAATGCTTTGCACTTAATGCTTTCACTTTTTTTTTTTTTTTTAATGAAAGTGCTTACTGGAATTAAGTGATTGATTATATAAAATAACTTCATATGGGTGTTGTGGGGCAGAGCAAGGAATGCAAAGACGCTATAGACGGGTGCATTTATAACTGCTGAATAGAATATAAATCCTTCTGAAAGCATTTAAGATTTGTTGGTTTAAGATGCAGTAGGTGAACTAGGCATTATAATTGTTGATGACAAAATAAGACTTCCTCTTTAATGCACACTCTGATAACCATAAGTTGAAAGAAGTGATGTGTTTTTCTAAACATGGTTTGTGGGTTAGGAATGTGAATTGCATTTATTTTTTTGAGAAAGATGCTTTTTAGAACTCATGAGGTTTTTTTTGATGGTTGCCCAAGGGCTCAGGGATTGTTGTCAGAAACATTGATCTGTTGTAGTTTTGTTTTCTGATGGAGAAAGCTGTTCTAAACTGATCTAATATACCTATGTGTTAACAAAAATCAGTAAGGTCTAATCAAAAAACTTGGAGAAATAGTATACTTTGCATTAAGAATACCTACTAATAGAGTTTTTAACTTTTAAATGAACATAGTATAAAAATATATATATAATGAGGAATTTGGAGGGTCTTTATGCCTATTTTATGTGTCGGGTCATTGGTTTTGGGTTTGTTTGGGTTTGTTTTGTATTTTTTGTTGTCGTTTTTCTTTATTTTTGTCAAAAAGAAAAAAATCAGTCGTGTAGGCTGTGCAGCAAGGTATTAGGAATAACTCCCCAGAATGAGGGTGGGTTTTTTCTTTGGGGTGGGTTTTTTAATATTCACTTTCCCCCACCCTGTACTGGTGTTACATATATGTTTGGTCTAGTCAGGATGTTCTAAATTCTTTTCACTGACTTTAAATACAAATAAGCAATATATTTATAGAACACGTTAAACAGTACATTGGATGACAAATATTTTATAGTTGATGCAATTTTTGTCTTTATTCGTTGAGGTCAGATCTGATTCCATCTCATTAAGAATAATAGGGAAGACTTATACATGACAAATTTGTTGTCTTTTCAAAGTAGTTATGCAAGCTCATTATCTAAATCTAGTTAAAACAATAAGAATTAGGAATCTACAGGGGCTTTAAAACCTATCTCCATGGTTGCTCACACATAGGCTTTTAAAAATCTGTCTCTCAGACTTTAAAAGGACTCATGTTTTAAGATTTGGATTAGCAGTGACTGTTTATTGCATTACAGGTGAAACTAGTAGTGGAAGTACAAGTCTGGAGGTAGGGAAACATCCTGTTGAATGGGAGAAATGCTTGTGCTGTGTTGGATTCTAAAGCTTTAAGTTGTTAACTAGTGCAATTTAGGAGACCGTATATATTATATATCAAGCAGCTGATGGATATATCTGAAAATACTGTCTTTTAAAAATTATATCAAATCTATAATATGGAAAATAATTATCTTTTAAATAAATATTTAAGCCAATGTTTAGGCAGCCTGGAAAGGTGCCTTGTAATTTTTAAGGACTGGTGCTTACACTTCTTAACGAGTAGAATATTTTCCAATAATTACTACCACTAAACAGGCACAGTTCAAGAGTGGGTAAAAACATGGGCTCTGTTGAGTTCTAGTTGTGCATTGAAACGTCTGGAGAAAAGAAGTCATGGATGCAGGTCTACTCATTTGCATCAAAAGGACTATTTGGAGACCAGTTTTCCTTTAACTGAGTAAAAGTGAATAGTCTGTCTTTTCAAATTAAATATAATTGCTACTATGTATAGAGCAATAAAAAGTTTGAATTAATATTTTGACCACAATCTACAGACAACATAATGGCATGAAAATATTTCTAGGAAGAAGCTTTATGCTGCACTTTTAATATTTCTTATGTAAGTTACTTCTTGAGCTAGTGGCTAATTAGGTCCATACAATTCAGACATACTGGCATTTAAGAATTCCCTCCTGATGTGTGATCTGTTCCCTGCCTAAAATGCCATTGACAAGCATTATTTCTCAGTTGAAAAAAGCCCTAGTCCTCTGGACATGTTAGGGATTTACTTTGTTTTCACAAGTGTGTTTTTCTGACAAAACTATTTCTCTTTCAGAGAGGTTAAGCCAAAATGACTGGAACACTTACCATTTTTGAGGAAAACTGTTCTTTACAATGAATAACGTTTTGCTTTTATCCATAAGAAATATTCTTATAAATGGGGTAAGAAAAACTAAAACTTATCTGTAAGGTGTTAAAAATTGAAATGAACTGGTGTTTGTGAAAAGGATGTAGGTAAAAGAAACCACTCTGAATTTATCTTTGTGTCAGTATTTGTTTGAAAAGTTGCTTTGCTACAAATGAAGGGAAATAGATTGTGGCTGTGCAAAATTCAGTGTGTTGCATAAATAATAGCTTCTAGTTTTGACCAGTGGTTCTGATGAAAGTAGAATTGAAAATCGTGGTGTGCAGTAATAAACTGGATGTTACGATAAACTTAATTGAAGTCAAATTTAGCAGATATTCCAGGTAAGTAGTGGAATATTTGCCCTGTTTTTCAAAATAAATTTCATGCTAATGGGAGACTTTTCTAAAGTGTATTTTAGTAAATTGCTACTTGTGTATTTCTTTTTTTTTTTTTTTGCTATAAAAAGTATTCCTGTACAAAATATATTTTGAGTGATGCTTGTTCATATGAATAAAGACATAATGGATTGTGCCTTTAGCTTATGAAAAGGCTAGAGCCTGTTAATTGCTGCTGCTAAGGTTGTTACTGGACATCTTTTCTCCTAAAAATATTGTTTTTTACCTTTAATAAGAAGCCCCTAGCATTTAAACGCAGTAACATTTTAGGAGGATAGGGTTTTTAACTGCATATAAAAACCCAACATATGAAAGATTTCAGTAACTGTTAAGCAATGTATTCACATTAATTATGTTAAGTAGTTGAGATGAAGATATCTGGCAACATGTTGCATTAGGTCTAGGTCATAACAGAGTTAAGAATTGCAGTATAAACAACTGATGGGGGGTTTCTGCTGTCTAGATTTGTAGTTCAAGATTGGAAGTGATATGTAATGTTGAACACGCTCTTCCTGGAAATTTGTTGAGGCTTGTGTAAAAATAAGAGTATAATACATTTTCTGGATGGAATGAAGAGGATTAAGAATGAAAATGCTGAAGGATCATTGCTTTTTGCAATTTGTTGGGTTTTCTTTGCTCTCTCTTCTCTCCATTTGTTCTTTACTTCCTTTCATGCTTCTCCCTTGTTTTCGAGGAAGGAAATGTAAACTTTACTCATTTGCATTGAGATACTACTTTCATTTTTCATTATTTGCTAAGCAGTAAAGAATGTTGAAGTTGAAATTGAAGTTCAAATTTATAGTAGAAACACTAATTTTTATCATTTTCTTTCAATTCAGTGGTTTCTGTAAAGCAGGAGTTCGTATCTTTTCTTTCTCCAGTTGTTGCTCAGTGTCTTCTGTAGTAAAGGTGTGTATCAGGGCCTGCTTTGTCTTGGTTTATCTTTCTGACTAAGGGGCTTAGAAACATTCTTTTGCTTGCCTTTTATTTATTTAATT
>JANIJG010013403.1:0-85996 GCA_024611175.1 Megaceryle torquata | reverse complement strand
TGTTGGGTTTTTGGTTGGTTTTGTTTGGCTTTTTTTGTGTGTGTGGTTTTGTTTGTTTGTTTTGTCTTGTCGTGGGCTTTTTTCTGCTAAAACATTACCCCTGCAAAGTTTACAGTTTTATCAGTGTTGCATTACTCTTTCAAAAAGACCTTATATTATTTCTCTAAAGACAAGTCAACTACTGTTTCAGCACCCTAAGGCTGAGAAACATGCAAGTCTCACTAAAGTTACTGAACACTTTTGCTCTACATTCAAATCTACAGTATCTTTTAAAAGCATTTTATCATGAAATCTAGTCCAAAATAAGTATTAGCTCCCACACATAACATGAGCACATTATTCCCACTGAAAAGTATCTGTACATTTAGACCCTTGATCCTATCTTTATAAACATGCTTAATAGCAAGCCTATGAATCATATTCTAAAGGTGATTCTTGATTAAAAGATTAAAAAAATGCCTGCATCAGCCAACTAACATGACAATTCTTGCATAAGCAGTACATTCAATATGAGTATTTAACCCATTGGCCTATTTAAAACAGGGAGAAAAACAGTCTTCTTCACTCTTCATATGCTAGTTTCAATGCATGAGTAAATTATGAGCAGTTACTTGTTGAAGATTAAGTCAGCATTTTCAGAGCGCACAACTACAAACACTTGAGGGTGCATCCATTTCTTTAGGTTCTGATGAGCTAGTAAGCAAGTACATACCTTAAGAGTTCTCCATGAGCAGCGCTATTTGAGAATATATTAGGACAGGTGGCCAGGCAGACTATGATTTTGAATGACAGCAATTTGATTCAATATTGAAATAAATATTTAAGTTTAAAATATTAGGGTACAAAATTACTACATTAAAGATTATAATAAATATTTAAGTATCCAGTATAACATTTTATCACGTGGATAGTCATCGACAGTGGATGGAAGCACAATGAACTGCGTTAGGTGCAACATTTCCGTTTTGATGAAAACTAATTACTTTGTAAATTGTTTAGCTTTAACACTACTTTTACCTCCTCCTGCAAACATGAAGTTATTTCAAGCAGTCTGCACACATGCAAGTTTATCCTATGATTTTACCTTAGGGTGGAGAGAAGGTAGGCACACAGAGCAAGGTTTATAGATAGCTGAGAGAGATCAGTATGTGGTGCCAAATATACTACAACCCTCAGCTCTCTTCATCACCACATACACGTTGAATATGTTATGCTGTTCTCCAGCTATCTCTCCAACAAGAATAGTGCCCAAGCCATCTGCTTTTGCATACTGCATATTTCTGGTTATAGTATGCACTTATAGCCCTTTTCCTTCATCTTCAAAGGAACATAGTCTGCAAATACTTCATAGCTGTTACACCTCCATACAATAAAAAGAAGTTGTGCTAATGAATGTGTGTAAAAAAACCAAGACTTGTGAAACACATGTACAAGCTGCTGTTGTACTGCCAATAGTATGCAATCAGTCATTGCAGATTGCTCTGGATTACCTCCTAGACTCATGCAAAGTATTAACAAATACCCTTACTTACCAGCTTAGTAGCAGTGGTACTGTAACATTATTGCAGTACTGTAACATCGTTATTGCAGCCCTGCCTACTGGAACAGAGAAACCATTTTGTTAGCAGCAGATGCTGAAGAACAAGAAATTCTCAATAAGCACAGCTCTACAGTTGTTCTGCAGCAAGATGACTTACTGTTTCAAGAAGGCAGGCCTTTAACGTAACTGGGGTTCACTTCACCCACCTCAATCCTGCAAAGAAGGTCCTCCCAATTTGTGGGATTAAGCCCCATAGCTGTTGATGCCACTGTGATAAAGCTAAATGGTCCATCTTCAAAGCTTCTAGTCCCAGATATCACCAAGTCCACATGGGACTTGGATCAAAGGTATTAAACAGTACACCCAAAGGTAGCCAAAAATTCCCATGCCACCCTCCAGCACCTGTGACTTCCTTAAACCTGCACTACAGGGAAACAGAAAACACCCCTGACACCTCTATCACATTTCCTAAATGTAAATACATGTATCATCTAAACATACAAAGTATTCACACAAGTATAATTTAGATGTTTCTTAGATGTTTAACCTCTACATCGCTTTAAAAGATGTATCAGAAAGTGATTTTGTAGGAGTGGTGTACTGTCATTCTACAGCATAGTGTCTCTGAAACCACCATTGAGCATTAATGCCAGCCTGACCTCCTGCCACCATGTCTCACTGAACAGATTTTCAAGAAAAAATTATCCCCATCTTTTTTATTTTAGAACTAATCACACACATGTAATTTACATTTTTTTCCCTTTGGACAGCAGTGCTGCATCTTTAATTAGACAATTCAATACACACAACCAAAGATACGAAATAACCAAAGTCAAATGATCTGAGGTTTTCTTGCATCAAAGTTGCAAAGTTGTTTGGAATACCTGTTTTCTCTCACATTTTAAAATAATACTCTGGAAATTAGATTCTGTTTACAAGGAAATCTAACTCCAAGCCAGAATAGCACATTTTTCCTGAATGCCTTTGGGAGCTGTCAGGAAATATGTATTTGAGTTAAAGAAGTTATGCCTCTGTATTTGCCTACCTCCAGCAGTGCTCTAAGCACAGATGAAAACGTGTGTATCCACCTACATACAGCAAAGTTCTTTGGTCAGACTATAACCTTCTCTACATGGAAAGCACTCCTGCCAAAGCACATCTACTACACATCCTTCCAGAATGGCTAAATGCCTCCAGCACATTAAGTGCACTGGTGTCCTCAACAAACTGGAAATCATATAGGACAATAAAGTCAGTGTAATTGTACATATATTTAAATGCATGGTAAGACATATTTCTTGGCAGATACCATCCTCTATGGCTTCACCTACAGTAAAGGGCTGCCAGGCTAATTAGGGGCAAAACCTCACCCCTGACGTATCATTTTGTGGAAATGTGTCTTCTCTTGTCAACAGTTCACACTAGTTTGTTGTACAAAATAAGCTGTACTGTACAGAGATTCTAATGGTGCAACAGCATTAGAATTGGTGGTTTTGCACCTGGAGCATACTGGTTAAAAACAACATTCAACATTTAACTGCTCTTTGTATACTTGAGTAGTAAAATTGGGAGTTTAACCTGATACAGGAAAAATTCTGGGTAATTTCTGCACCTAATGCCGAAGAGGTTTAAACCGTGTCCTAATATGGCACAATCATTAAATCATGCTCTTCCAACATCATAAAGATGTAAAAATTACTTTAAGCTGGATTAATTTTAATATAGAATATCAAAAGCCCACTATATAAACTTACTGCAAATGGTGCACTTTCTGGCACATAAACAGAAAAAAAGTCCAAATTAGTTTGTTGTTGAGGGTGTTTTGTTTAGGTTTTTTGTTTGGTTGGGTTTTTTTAATCAGTAGTGTTTATTAAAAAAACAGTGCTATATGCTTTCCTTATAAATAGCACAATGCTCACCCACTGGAGCAAAACTCCTCAGTAGTCTTCAGCCCAGATTCCTTCTATGAAAAAAACTTTACACACATCAAGCCAC
The DNA here is from genome assembly GCA_024611175.1 of Megaceryle torquata. Taxonomy (NCBI): domain Eukaryota; kingdom Metazoa; phylum Chordata; class Aves; order Coraciiformes; family Cerylidae; genus Megaceryle; species Megaceryle torquata. Next base: position 82,461 of record JANIJG010013403.1, on the reverse strand, counting down.
AGCCCAGCTATGCAGTATTTCCCATTTTGCATCTTACTTTTCTGTTGACCTCTAAAGAACCTACAGCAAAGCCCTGTCGTATGATTGCTTACTTAGCTGACTAAACCGAGCTTAACAGATCTTAATGAATACTGTAGCTCTGACTTAAGAGTTTAATAAACCATGACAGAAGTAGCCCCAAAAAAAGTGAAAAAAGCGGGGAAAATAAGGCAGAGTCAAGAAAAATCACACTGTTAATAAGCAGTGAAACAAAACATAGATTTCATGAGGGAGTCTTCCTGAAGAATTCTTTTTTCTTTCTGTAGTTTCTGTAAAAGAAGCCAGTCAACCCCAAACCAATAACCCTCAGATTTTACCATGTTCCCTCTGCACTGACAACACAGGGGCAATAAAAGCACTTGTCCAAAGCTTGCAGCAAAGCTTTCCTTACTGTATTTCAATTAACTGAGCAAGGAAGAAAGCAATTTCAAATATTTGCCTATTATATCATACAACATATTTTCTTAAAGAAAACAAACAAAAAACCCCAAACAAGAAAAAAAACCCAAACAAACAAACAAAAAAAACCCCAATCCTGACAGATGATCTGAATGTGCAAAGCAGCAACTCTTCAAACTTCAAATATTTCTCATTCAATTAAAATAAAACACCAACCTTCTCCTACAAAGTGACTGGCAGAAAAGTTAGACAAAACAGCACGGGTTTACACAGTTGGGTACTTGGGGTAGTATCTCCGAGACCAAACAGCCTAAGTTTTGTACTCCCTGATGTTACACAAAACAGTCTGAATATACAATTTGCAGAATATGTCTGAGATCTGCATTTCTCTGTGCTGAAAAACCTGAAAGAAAAATAGTCAGCTTCCTAACAAAGCCTGGGGACTGACTGTACTAAGTCTGAAATAAATTCTAGACATGAATTTGTGTGCTTTTCTTCTATTCCTTGCTCTTTCCCCTGAATCTCACAAGTGTTTTCTTTACATGAAAGACCATCTACACACCAGCCATCTTTATATGGCTTCTGTCTAATCCTAAATCGGACTAATCTTCATTTTGTTCCAGCAGAAATAGGAGAAAGCAGCATAACAGAAACCCCGAGCCTTCTATTTCCATGCCAACATTTGTTGACTAGCAAAATTCTAGTAATTTTGGTTTTAAAAGTGTTGCTTCTTTCTAAATTACCATTTTTTTAAAGTAACTAAATTTCAAGATACCTGAATCTACAATGCCTCTTGCAGCTCCATCAATTCCATACTATCTATTTCACATTTTGCAAAGAAGGTGAACTCATTAAAGGTTATTTGTCACCAACAGCCACCTTCCTATCTTTTCTTTTGGCCAACACAGGATCAGATTTTGACATTAACTATTAGCAAACTGGATAAAACAGAGCATCGGAGCTAAAAAAAAAAAAAAAAAAAAAAAAAAAGAAGAGGGGGAAACTACCTCTACCCCATCAAAACACAGACATCTTCGCAAAACTGTTTCAACCAACACTCGTGTAGCATAAGCATGGAGCTCTCCCACAAAGGGAGTTAGTCAAGTAAAGAAACAACTAAAATCCTCCCTGTTATTAATAGAAATGTTGGAAATGCCTGCCTGATTTAGCTTTTGCTTCTTTCTTCAATTTTGACTAACATGTCCCATGAGATATTTGGAACTCCCTGAGCAAATAAAATTAATCCTGACTCATCCCAAGTAAAGCTTCAATGCACATTTGAATAGCACCCTTTTACAAGGGCACAACAGCTAAAGGATCAAAACCACCCTTCACAGCCCACGTAAAAGCTGCTGAGAGTAAAAGTTCTAAAATATACTGCGATACAGGATAGTGTGGAGTGGAAATGGTCTTCAATGAACACAGAGCAAAAATAAAGTCATATATTCTAGTACTGGACATTGAGCTTCACTGCTTTTCATCAGATAACGAAAAGGACTTTGAGCATGTAACAATGCTGCTATGTCTGAGTTTCATAAATCCAGATCAGCTCTTCCCTGCATCCCCTAGTTTTAGACATTGCTGTGAGCACTTTTAGTGATCATGTGATTATCAAGTTTCACAAAGTTTTAGAGCAAATGTGAAACTTCAAACTCTTAAGTTTGAAACTGGACCAGTAAAGGAAGTTGTACATAAAGAACATCAAGTTGTAGATAAAAAAGTTCAACAAGAATAAATGTAGAGTCCTACCCCTGGGGAGGAACAACACCATTTACCAGTAGAGGTTAGGGATAGACCCACTGTAAAGCAGCTCCACGAAGAAGCACCTTGGCATCCTGGTGGACAATGAGTTCTCCATGGAACACCAGTATGCCCTTGTGGCCAGGAAGGCCAATGGTATCCTGGGGGGCTTGAAGAGTGTGGCCAGCAGGTCAAGTGAGGTTCTTCTCCCCCTCTACTCTGCCCTAGTGAGACCACATCTGGAGTATTACATTCTGGTCTCCCCAGTTCAAGAGGGACAGGGAAATACTAGAGAGAGTCTAATAGGGAGCTACAAAGATAATGAAAGGACTGGAACAGCTCTTGTATGAGGAAAGGCTGAGAGCCCTGGAGCTGTTTAGCCTGGAAAATAGAAGACTGAGAGGGGATCTTATTAATGTTTACAATTATCTGATAGGTGGGTGTCAAGTAGAAGGGGCCAGTCTCCTTTCAGTGGTGCCCTGTGGGAGGACAAGGGTTAATGGTAGCAAGGTAAAACACCTCAACATGAGGAAAAACTTCACTGTGAGAGTGACAGAGCACTGAACAGGCTGCCCAGGTAGGGTGTGGAGTCTTCATCTCCAGATACTTTCAAGACTCACCTGGATCTGTTCCTGTGTGGATTGCCCTAGGTGTCCCTGCACTGGCAGGGGGTTGGACTCAATCTCTAGAGGCCCCTTCCAACCTCTACCATTCTATCATTCAACTCCATGCCCTACAGCTTTCAGATGGGAAATTCTCTGTTTTCTATGCAGGAAAAAAAAACCATGCCCCTATCACAAACAGCCTCTAAGATAAACTAAAGCCAAGAGCAGAAATAAATATCATCTGCCTTCTGGTCCTCAGTAAAAGAAAGATGACTTCAGCCAGATTCTATCTTTAAAATTAAATTGTTTCATAAAGAAAAGCTCTAACAATGCAAAATATAGTTATGCCATTTGCTTAAAAGTAAAATTTGTTTACTGCTTAAAACCTCAGAGACCTAAAAAGAATATGGAGCTATAGTACATCTTTTGTCAGCTCTACTACATACCAAGAGGCTGACCACATTCCTATGAAGTCTCCTCATTAACAGTTTGAAATAAGGATGAAAGTATCTCCTCTAGTGTACTGCATTTTACTTGCAGATAATTAAATCAAAAGAAAGTCTCCTCATAAAATAGCTGTGTGCAAATAAAACAAAAAACACACAAATAAAACCAAACAAACAAAAACCAACCAAACCAAAACAAATAAAAAACCAAAACCAAACAAAACACAAACACACAAAAAAACACCCCAACCAAACCACAAACAACCAAACACACCAACCAAACCACAAAACCAACCAAAAAAGCCACCAATCAGAAAAAACAGCTCCTGGAAATGCAGGAGCTTCAAATTCATAACAATGCAATTCTGGACATCACAGGTTGAACTTAGTTGGTTGTTCTCTGGCATTTGAACACTAACACACAACAGTTTCTCTGGATTTCTATCCACTTGCATACCAAATTCAGTACTGAAACAAGCTTCACATATTATGTATTTTTAATGCCAAGTAATCTGCTAGGAAATTTACTTAATTTATGTTTTAAGTTTAATTACAAATGATAGGCTTAACAATGCTTGTGCTGTGGCAAAGCATTCCTACTGAACAGATCTGGAAGAAAGCTCGAGCCAGCTCACTATTAAGAACTTAGAAGTCTGTCTCCAAACCATCATTTTCCCCTAAAGCCCAACACAGTATTCTAGTCCCTGTGTTTTAAACAATTTACAGCTAGGAGTTGCGCATCTTGAGTTTCTGCATTTGACAGCTAATCAAATTCAGCAACTTACTATGCATTTCATATTCTTATTATAAATAACTACAGCCCAGGAATTCAGTAGTGTTCGTATTTGCTTTCCATTGACTTTTCTTCCATTCCCATGATTAAAATCCACTTCACATGTATTTCTGATACTGTGAAAAAGGTCAGATCAAGAATTCAGAGCTGTGAATCAAAAAAATTCATGAAGTTTGAAATAGGTTTCAATGATGGCTGCAACTATTATGGCAATACTGGGTGGAAAGGGAGTGGAAGAGGATAAATCAAACTCAAATTCAAGTGTGGCCTAGTTTCGAATTAAATATCGACCTTTTTGTCAGCAGGAGTGGAGGATATCAGCCAAATAAACCAAGTGCAACTGCTAACAAATGTAGGTGAAATGCTGATCTGATTTCTGAACATATGGGGAGAAGGGGGTAACAGGAGGACAAGACACTACATTACAAAAATAAATCCAAAAGCATACACTTGAACAGCAAGAGACAGGTACAGGTACAGAAACATTGTCATAATCACACTACAGCTCGTTGTCCATCCCAGAGGAATCCAATCATCACCAACAGCAAAGTAAGTTACAAGCAGCCTGTAAGAACGCCAAGGAACCTGAAGTCGCTTACTTCTACCTTTTGATAGCCAAGACACTCAACTTTCTGATCTGGCAGATAGAGCAACAAATCATGGAGCTGCTCCGAGTTCATTTACTGCCCGATTTAAGGCACAGGAAAATAACATTTTTTTATTTAAATAATTTTTTAAAAATTACAAATGTTTACTTCTGTTTGTAACCCGAACGTAGTATGTTATCCATTCAGTCTTCAAATACAGTTTACTATTGCAACTTCAGAAACTTCTGCCATGCATCTGAATGCCAGTGGGATGTTTGTTTTGATTGGGATTTTTGAATAAAACTTACTGAGCAATGATATGAATGTCATCACCTTTTTCAATAGAATTTAAAAAATAATCAGTTTTTACAGGCTATTAACATTGAAAAACTTTTTTTATACATGACATTTTACTAGGAAACAGTGTTATTACGGATTCACAATTTGTGCTTTAAATAGTATTAAATTTTAAGAATCAACAACGGTTACAAACAATGGAGATACTTTGTAGATGTTCATAGTACATGACTGGAAACTGGAATAGATGAGTTACATGCTATTGCAAGTACAGTATTTAGAGTAAATATGGGAAATACCAGAGTGGAGTTTCAACTCATGGAAACTTATCACTTCCTATTTAAGCAAAAGAATCACTGCTGCTAGAACAGCACCACTGCGAGAGCTTATGGATCTTATGACTGAAGGACTGCTTGCTTGGGAGGAAGCAATAAAGAACATTAAGCAAAGATTTCAAAAGCATCTTTTCAAGAGAAAGAGAAAAAGAAGAGGTTGAAGTGGAGAGCTCTTCCTCTGTAAATCAACATAAGTTTGAAGGAAATTATATAGGAGAGTTAAGAATTAACATAAAAACCACCTTTGGCACTTTTTATTTTATAGATCATCCATGAATTAAAATAAAACCACAGAATTTCCCTCTATGTCACTACTCTTCACTCTAGTAAATTTTCTAATGTTTCATGCTAAGAATTTACACTCAAGTTAAATTTTGGTGTAGATCTCATTTTACACCCCTTGTTTTGAGGTAAAACTTCTAAAAGCCTAATTTACTCATGTTTAACATTGCAAATGATCCAGATAAGCATTACTTTAACAAAGCTCCTTTAGCAAAACAGCACAGGAGATATTTAGTCACAACTGGAAAATATTAAAGTCTTTATGAAGCGCTTAACTTCATTAAATTATTTTCACTCGGCTAAATACAGCTCAGCTCCCTAAATTCTCAAATCTCAATACCCGATTTCTCACTTATTACTCATAACTTGAATTTGACACTAGTAGACTTGAGAGTACTGCAAGTTAGCACTGAATTCACTAACATTATTTTGAGGTTTAGAAGACACCAGCTGATTGATAAAGCTCTAATGTAAAGCTAGGGATGAAATACAAAAGAGAACAGTATTCCTACTTCCTTTGAATTTAGAAGAATACAGAGTTAATGAAAGTTCAAACCCTGCCTCCTCACAATCACATTTCACTATGGAGAAAGCTACTAAAAGAGCCAGAAAAACATCAAACCCAAGAATTTTATATAAACATCAGCTTCTTTACTTTCCACTTGGTTGAAGCTTTTTGGCCAGTTATTTCTTGTTTACCTCTAATCTGGTGCAGATGCAATCAGTAATAAAATCCCTCTCCTACCTAAGGCTTTGCAAGATAACATTCTGCTCAAAAATACTACTATTTCTAGCACTAAGACTTCAACCAGCAGACAATCTAAATGGTTAAACTCACATACTAATGGAAGAAAACACCAGTTCTTTGACACAAAGCAAAGTTTTCATTGCTGCAGCAGAAGGGGTTTTGCTCTAAAATACACAGAAGTAAGAACACATACATTTAAAGCAATAATCTCAAGTGTATTATAAACTATTTTGAAATATTTAATAACTGCCCCCCTACAGGGCTTCAAGATTTTATAAATAAGTCCTTTGCAATACTTACCTGATTTCTTCTAACATGCTTGAGGGAACAGCTTTTGCACAGTTTGCAGAAAATAAAAGTCCACATATCCAACCAACAGGGCTATTTTTAAAAAAGCAATTGATGTTTCATTTAAAGACATTGAGAATCTGAAATTTAAGAAGGTTGTTTAAAAAAAGCTTTCAAATACAAAAGGTGTCTCTGCTTCAGAAAACGTGTTGAGTTCTCCAGGGAGAGCAAGATGTCAGTAACATTTTATAAGTGAACTTTCCCAGCATTCTACCCATCAGTTTACTGAACATATACTTTACATAAGGCAACATACACAAAGAATAAAGGGGAAGCTTTAAATTCCATGTTGGATAAGTCATCTCTTTTGTATTATTATGCAAACTACTGTGGTTTTGTGAGCCAAGTTACTAGGAACAGCTTAGAACTTTCACATCTACAGATCAAAAACTGATTTTAGGATTAGGAACTAAATAATGAAATAGATCATTAGGTCACAGGCTGAAGTGCAAAGGAACACCTCTTCCAAGCATCACTTTTGGAGAATGTAAGAGATGACTGCACCATTAAAAAAATATTAAAACACAACTAGAGCTATAGTCCAAAATTACATGACACCTGAATATCGACAGCTGAAGAAAAACAATTGCAGTATGAAGATTCACAGTAAGTTGATTGCAGGTGTCCTACAGCTTCTCCTCCTCAGTTCCTGCCTCTTACTTCACACGAGGTAGAATACTGCTTCAGGCTAAGTAAAATAAAACAACAGCTGCAGAACTAAATGGCTATTCTTTCTGCAAATGAGCAGCTGTGGTAGAAAATTGTCCCTCTGGCAGTCTAAAGGAGTAAGATACTTCTTGTGGTCTACTAAAAGGCACACAAGGAAATATATCAAAGGAATTCTAGTAAAAAGTTTGGAAAAGTTGGCTAAGGAAGAAGTGATAAAGGAATCGTGGAAGAACTCAGAGAAAAATGAATACTTCAAAAGAAAGTTATAATAATGCAAGTATCTGTATTTGAAATAATTACAGTTACACAGAACATTTCTAAGCAAAAATACCTGGACTGCCTCCAGAAATTTAAGTCAACTATAAAAATGGGATGCAAAGCCATAAGAAGCTTCAGGTAATCCTGCCAAAACCAGAAAGAAAATTGGAATTTGGTGAAGTAATACAAGACCATAAAAAGAATGCGGATATCTATTTCTACTGGAGAACACAGCAGAATCCACAAACACCAGGAATTAACTGACTACATCACTGAAATAACCCAGTTATGCTTTAGTGCATAAAGGCAGGCAAGCACCTAAAACACTGTTTTTTCCAGCCTTCCTACAAATCTCCTGTGAAAAACAGAGAAAAGGAACTATCCTTCTCTCTCGGTTCTACAAGATGCCCTCTGCGTACCATCTCATTTTGAGACAAGCTGTTCCCACCACAGTCAAAAAGAGCATTTTTAAGCTGGACTTTTATTTGTACTAGTGGTAGCCTCAAGACAAAACCCAAACAACAGCTGACACTAGGAACTTAGGAAATAAGTTCCCAACAAGCTGAGTTAGCTTTACTTTCACTTATGCAGCTTCTCACAAATACCTACTCAACCCAGGGCAGGGTTCTCATTAACTGTCTTTCTTAGAATTACAGATTTTTCTTCAAAAAAAGTAGTAAAGGAAGTTACACTCTGGCATAGCTAGAGAGAGACTTCCTGTTAAGAATGGATAATTACAGTATTGCAACTTCCTTCCAAGCCATTCATCCACATTCTCCTTTAAAGAGCACTACTCCATTAGCTACAAGCAGGTAGGGTTACTATGCCATGCTCATTCAAGAACCCAACCCTAAATATGTTTCACATCAAAGATGTTTTAACTACACTCCACAACCTGCACATGTACACAAACATTTTTATGTTACTGATATATCACTGCTACAGCAGTTTCACTGAACTGTACTAGTGAGACCTCCTACTGGGCATTAACTGTGTATCTTCTGGTTTTCCTAATATGATCCATCACACATGCATATGCAAACATACCTCCATCACCATTAGAATCCTGTAAAGAAAAAAATTTTTAAAATAATGAAAACTGCCAACAAGTTCTCCAGCACTACTGCACTATTTACATTCAAACAACCTAAAGCAATTGGTCTAAGCATCACTATAAAGCACTGAAAACAGCAACAAAAACCTACACAGGAAGGAAAAGGTTGTATAAATCTCAGTGCACAAGTTAAACCCACAAACCAGTTTTGATCTATCACAGCTCCGAGAGGTGTGAAAACTAGGACAAAGTCCTAGTGAAACTAGGTTTTCTGTAAAAGAAATTTCATGAACTATGCTTTGAGGCTTTCGAGACTATTAAACCTGTCAGATTACTGTAAAGCAAGCAATCCATCATTACAGAAGCAGCACCTAGATTACAAAACAGAATCCTAATCCCAGCTGTAGAAATGGACCTTCAAAAAGAAGGAAAAAACCCCAACATACCCTGAGTACAAGTATATGACTATAAAATGATTATTGCTACCTATTAGAAACCATGTCCACTTGTAAATTAGAATTCTTTCTCCCCCAAACCAAACAAGCAGTGAAGTTTTGTAAGGGAAAGGAAACAACATTTTCTGGATTAAATTTTTATCCTTATGGGCTAAAAAAAATGCCTTTTCACATTCTTTGATTATTAAGGTAATGGTCACTAAGGCAAATACAGAAGGGAACATACAAAACTAGGATGGGAAGCACTTCAATTTTGGAACTCCATAGACAATCAAGTGCAAGATAAATAAGGAATAATCATGTGCACAGGTACCCATGTTAAATTTCTCCCCCATCTGTATGGGTTAATGTGGGGCTGAACTATTTAAATGCATTCATGATGGCCCAAGCTTATTAAAGAAAGAATTTCAGAAACAGGACAGACAGAGATTGAAATCTGTACAAGTAACACAAATACCACATTAACAAGAATGTATTGTCATGGTCACTGAAAATGCTACTAAACCAAGATTTCATTCCAGGACAGTATTAGAAAACTCAGCTTATCAATTCCTCCAGGACGCCACCTTTAATAAAGTCAGTCTTAACTGTCATTATGACAGCAAACACTAATTAGAAAAATATTTAAGAAGCATGCTGCCTACGAAGACTGGTATGTTAATTGTCATTCACAGTAGGATGTCAGTTTATAGAACTTAATCTAGTAGTTAAACTTTGTTGTAAAAGGAAGATGTGTAAATAATTCAGAGGTGGGGCTTGAGTGTGCAAAAAGCATTCATTTTTAGCAACATACAACCATAAACAGCATGAACAGAGAAAATTTTCAAAATATGGAACCACATGTCATTTCCTGATGCCAGGAACAGAGACTCCTAACAAACATATTCGGGGAGCATACAAAACTTATCTACCCATTTTAACAACTAAAAAAATGTTGCTAGTAGTAAAAACAAAACAAAACAAAAACAACAAACACCGTGTTTACTTTTTCAGAGAATTCTCAAGAAAGAGGCAGGAACTGGAATTTTTGATGGTTTAGAGCAGACAAGGTAAATAAAGAAATGGTCTCATCCAGCAACTTCCAGATAGCTTTCTAAGGAAGTTCAAGCACACTTCTACAGCAGCATCCTATAGATCTCAATTAGGATGCCCCTAGCAACTGTGTTCAGAACCAGTCTGAGGAGCTGCTGTCTAGTCAGTTTGATAATTCTTTTTCATAAAGCCTATACCATTAAAATACTCAACTGCTAAATGCTTTATTACTGAAGCTGTAGTTTTAGCACTATTTCAGGCTAAACCTGACAAAGTTTTAGGCTTTTTTTCCAGAAAGCTGCCCTTCTGTTGTGTGAAATCTCCAGTAACACCATAACTTCATACATAAGCCATATGACAAGGTGCTTTCACTACCTGAGACAGGTTAAAGACCAAAGATTTCCTCAGCCTTCTGACACCTTAGGCTGACTACAACTCTACAACTAACAAAGCTACTCTGCTACTACTCAGTCTTCAAGCAAGAGATGAAATGGAAGAAGGAATACCAGAAAGAAACTGAGGCACCTGATCTAGGGCTACTCTAAAAAAAAAAAAAAGAAAATCACATCCTTCTCAAGTACTTTCAGAACAAGAATTTCTTAAACCTTGAAGTCAAACACATTTTGCTGGAAAGAAGAAATAACTACAGTACAATCAATCCTAGTACAATCATCTGGTCTTCTCATTTGGATATAGAGCAACTCAGAAGGCACAAATTCAAGACTAATGAAGACTCAACCCTCTCCTCACAGGTGTGGGTGGGAGGAAGGGAGAAAGCACACAAGCAGAAGGCACAGCCACACATCTCCCTCCAGTATCCTTCACTATGTACTAGGGGGGGGCAGGGGACATGGAAGAAGAAGGGACCTTGAAGAACTTGAAATAAATAGATGTGAGATAATCAGGTATTCAAGCCAAGAACATCCTTAGTCCCATGACCTTACAGCTCAGTGGGAGACACACAAGTATAAACTTCAGTCCTCATTGTTCTTTTCATAATCACCTGGATGGAACAGAGTTGATAAAAAACGTTTTAAGCCTTCCCACCTTGGATCAATTATTAATAGAAACTGGAAATGGCCAGTTGCTGTGTGGGATATTAACTCAGGTACTGAAAATTCTACAGAAGCCCTCTTTGGCCCATCCTCTCAAGTGAAGAAGATGGACTAGAAAGATAAGACTAAAAGCACCCTGACTGAAAGATGTTAGCCCCTCAAACACTAACTTCATATATTCTTCTATGGGAAAAAGTTAAGATGATAGAGAAGGAATTTTATTTTTTTCCTGGACTGTCCGGGAAATAATTAAGATAACCTCCTGCACCTCCTTTACAGAACGGGGGAGTGCGCTGGCCCTAGCAAAACACAAACCAGATCAACTATTAAGGAAATTACAGCCCATTCCTCTACTTGGCCTCCGTGGTTCTCTCCCTCTCCCTGGAAAAGGCACGGGGCAAGTCCTATCCTTCAGAAGCTCACATTCTCGAGGGCCCTGGGCATAGGGAAGGGCTAGTAAGGCCCTTTCTTGAGAGCAGATACACTGAACAGCCTCTCCCACGCTCTCCATCGCCACGTCCCCGATCCTACGTCCCCCCACCCCCATAAGAATGCCCTATGCTGAAACACACAGAGCTCCTCCGCCTGACAAGGCTTTACGTCCCTGCGAGGCCGGTGGGAAAACAGGCAGCCCTACAGCGGGTACTGCGCTCCACCGGACCCCGAGACAGAGGGGAACCCGGCGGGACGCGCGGGGAAAGCCCTTCGGCCGCCAACCCCTCCCCGGTACTCACAGTCCAGGTGTTTCTTCTTGGGCCCCATGACCTCGTGGGTTGTGGCCTTACAGACGGTTTTCGAGACCGCCGAGCCGGTCACGCTGTGCTGCGCCGCCGTGATGCGGTCGGTAAGGCTTTGGCCGGACATGGCGGGTTGCTGGCGGCGCTGGACCCGAGAGCGACTCCGCTCTCTCCTCGGGGGCCGGGCCGGGAGGACTAGCCGGGGGATGGAGCTACACGGACTCCTCACCCCGCCGTGCCGCAGGCGGCCCCCGCTCCGCCCTCAGGGACGGACCTGTCACCCGAGCAGGGACCCCTCCTCCTCCTCCTCCCACCCCCCTCCCCCAGACGCCGTCCCCTCCCCCTGCGCGCCTTCCGCTCGGCCGGGGACAGGGGACACGGAGTGGGCACCGCAGGAAAATGGCGGCGGCGGAGCTCCTCCTCGGACCTTTCCGGGCCGCCTGCAGCACGTGACGCGCACCCTCCCACCGGCGCCCCGCCCACGCGCACGCCCCGCCCACGCGACACGCCCCGCCCCTCCTCTCCGGCGCGCCCCGAGCAAAGCTCCTGGCTGCAACAAGGGCGGAGGGGGGGAAGGAGAGGACGGCGGCGGTCACGTGGCGCCCGCGCCCCTTGGCGGTTTGTGGCGGGCGGAGGCCGGTGGTGGCTCCGTTCCCTCAGCGCCCGCGGCCTCGGGGGCGGGCCGAGGGAGGTGAGGGCGAGGGGGAGCCGACGGGCACAGCCCGACAGAGCTGAGTGATGTCGGGGGGGCAGTCTCCCTTCCGCCCTCCAAGCGGGCAGAACGCTGGTGGGCCCTTCTTCGGGTTCAGAAGGGCGGGTTAAATCGCCGCGGTGTCTGCCCCGAAAGAAGTTCTTGTGTTCCTCAGCTTGGAAAGTTTTGTGGGAGCTCCTTCAGTGCCACCTTAGACAATGAGTTTAAAGGGAAATACCTGTTCACGGGCAATGAGGGGTTTGGAGCTGTGCGGTTGCTGCGATCGTGCCTCTCCTCTGAGTTATCTGAAGGCTTGCCAAAAATTTCTCGAATATACATCATGGCAAACGTAAAAAATAGGTGGTTTACAGGTCTTTCATGATCGGCCTCCCACTATTTTGCTAATCGACTCATGTTTCTCAGGGCTGTTGGACTCCAACGGTGGTTCTGTCCTTGGCTTGTCGTTATTTTATGTTTCTGTTCATAAAAATTAGGGGATTATTCCTTAGCATGCTTTCTGTAAGCCTGGTACCTATGTGACCCAGGCAGCAGCGGGCAACGAGGAACAGCTACTGGAGATGTTAGCTCCTACAGTGCAGTCACAGCCTCTCAGCTCTCTGAAACTTCATTACTTCTTGTAACAGAGCTCTTCCCCTCCTTCCCAAACACACAGCAGAGGATAATACAGTGAAACCACAGGATTCCAGCAGACAAATGTTCCTCCTCTCCCAAAAGAGCCTCCTGAAGAATTGTCTTGGAACTGTCCCTCATCCATGAAGCCACCAAAATATTTATTAGGCACTTTAAACAGAAGCAGTATATACAAATGATAGTCAGCTTGGTCTGCTTGACAGGATATATAAGTAGGATTATCTGTTTATAATGCGTAAGGAAAATCGGTGTCAGAGGAAGGACATCTGGCAAAAGCTGAACCCAAATAATGTTACTGCTGTGTGTGTGAAAGGAGTGCATGCACTTTTAGAACTTGCTTCCTCCATACTGCCGACCTCTTTGAAGAAGCTGTTGTGTTTGTATTCCTTAACTCCATCTGAACTGCTTCTGGACTCCCAAATATCCATGCCGGGGAAATCAATCACTGATGTATACAGCAGCAGACTCTGAGATCTGACAGCTTTAGTGCAAAGCTTCACACCATGAAAACACTGAGACTGCTATAGGCTACTGATACAGCAACACATATTGCTGTGAGTACATTTTTTTTTGTGTAGTTTCCAAATTATACTGTAAATCAGAGATATAAATAATTCTGACACTGCTGTGGGTTTTTTTGTTGTTGTTTTGTTTCGGTTTTGGGGTTTTTTTGTTTTTTTTTATGATAACTTCAGCTTGGACCAGGATTTCAGCACCCCCTTCAAGTTGCTATTTGGAGAATTGCCATGGAATCGGCCTAAAGTAATTTAGGCTTCATCAGTTCTTCACTGATTATGCCCATTGCTTTCTCCAGGAACAGTGAAACTATCTAAACAGAGGAAGTTTGCAACTCTACCAGATTTGGGCAAAATATCCTATTCCTATGGGGACAAAAAGTGACCTCAATCTTAAGAGGTCCAAAACCAAAAATAAATTTAGCCTTTTTACAGCTCTTCGTACGCACAGAAACCTCACAGTTTTACCCCCACAGTTAAAAATTCTGCTTATTATTTTTGTTCATAAGCAGAAAGGGGAGAGAGAAGTGATGGGTAAACATTTTTTGTAATTGTTTGTTGCTTTTTAATTGCTTGGGAGCCACTTGATAGCATTACAGTGAGAAGCTTGAAGCTCTGTGATAGATAATATCTGAGCACCTCCCAAAGATTTGGAAATTGAAATCAAAATATTATTTCTTTTCCTTTCCAACCTGAAGAAAACAAGTCTGATTAGTTTATAACTCGTTTGTTTTTGTTTGTGTGCCTGGGTGTGCTTGAGAATGAAAGGAGAAAGGAGTACATATCTGAAGAGAAAGATACTAATGCAAAGATAGGAGTCTTATATTTAGTGAAGTGGCAATCCTAAACAAAGTCCTTTTCTCTTGCAAAAAGCTATTCCAGAGTCTGTATCCAGCTCCTGTGAAAATGCTGTATCTTTCATTCACAAGCTCTCAAAAATGTCTGTGTTTCGCTGGCATCCAGCTATCCTGGAAGGACAGACAAGCTGACAGGGCTCTTTCTCCCCGTGTGTATTGTATCATGCTGAAAACCTTGTCTTGGCCCAGTCTCTTTAATTTATTATGTATATCACTGTCTTGCAACAGCATAATTTCTATTCTCTGTGTTGTCTGCCACACAATCCAAGTGGCTGCTTTGGTGTTCACAGTACTGCTGCTGTCCATGCCCTTCCTCCACACTTCAAACTATTGCAAATGATTAAGAAAGCTGTGGGTTGGGGGGCACTACTAATCACATGTAGCTTCAGATTTAAAACAGGCATTTGGGATGAATTTCAGGCGTATTAGAAATCAGCCATTCTGGCGCACAACACCGGTGAGGCACAAACCTCAGCATGTACTAATGAACTGTAGCAGGCTCATTACCAAGGATTTGAGAGCATATCTGGAAACATCAACAAAAAAAAAATGCAGCAACCATAATCTGGGAAGTGATGGGGGCTGATGAAGCAAAGTTGAAGAGCAGCAAAAAATACAAAACAGGGCTGTGCTGATGGAACAGAGATGGAACTGCTTAAGGGAATGGTAAGAGAGGTAGGGATGGGGCAAGGAGGCAATGGGGAGGAAAACCAGAGGCAGCAAAGCTACCTGAATAAGGTTGAGAAACACTCTTTCAGTGTTCTATAAATGATTTGGAAGAATGTTACAATCCAGATGTTTCCCATGATCCATTTCAAGGCTCACCATATCTTCATTTGCTGTTAAAGCTTGTAGTATTTTCCCCAGCTTTTAAGGAAGGGTGAATTTAATGTCAGCTGGAGGAATTTAACACCTGTTTGAGTTAGAGGCATAAGATATGGACTGTAGGAAACAGAAAACATCATCCTTTTGGCTTCCCGAATGTAGCTGGCTATGACATATGCCCATGCCCATGGCCTCTTAGGACTATATGGTTCATTTCTCATGCATCTCTGGCAATGCAGAACTCCAGCTGCATGGCTAGAACCAGGCCACTCACTGACTATAAAAAGCAATCTAAGTTTATTGATACACTTCTAAGTAGCTACATTTTGCCCAGCCTAGTAGGACTCTGCCCATTTCACTGCAGTACAGTAACTTCCAAACCATTTTCCAAAGAGCTTGGCAAAGATTTACACAACGTTGCTTTTCTATGAAAGATATTTAGTCATACTCCAGCTTGACTATAAAATGAATTCAGTGTAATTTGCATCACCGTAGCAACTTCATCAAATATTTTATTGGACAAGAACTAATTTGTTTTTATAACACCTCTAAGAAGATAAGCATAAAGAAATTTGGACTTAGAAAAGTTATGGTCAAGGTAACACTTGGTAGAGTGAAATAAAGTAGCCCAGGCACATGGTTCTTCATTATTTGTTCATGCTGCCAACACGAGCAGTCAGCCAGCAGAGGTGTACAGAGAGGCCAGATTGCATGGAGGGGGAGGAGGTGGCATGACCATGAGGACTGCTGGAATATCGCAAACCAGCCACAACACACAGTGGAGCCAGGATACTTTTCTGATCGATACCCCTTTCCACTACTCTAGCTAGATGTGCTTGTTTTCACCTCTGACATTCCTCTTGCCCACACATAACATGATGACCTGCCAGATTCTACTTTTGCTTTTCTTGTATCCAGCTGGAATGAAATTATGTTTCTGATCCTTCAACTTTAAGTACTCATCTCCTTCCTTCCCTGATGATTATTGCTCCGTGCTCCATTAATTCCTGCTTCAAATACATTGCCCTCTTCCACCTAAATACCTACCTTGCCACAGTCCTGAAAGTTCCTGCTGAAATCACCTATTGCTCTGCATTCCTCTCACAGCACCTGCTTTTCTTCAGGCTCCTCACTGTCCTCACCTCTAGTCCAATCTTGACTTTGCAGATTGAGCCAACTTTCTCAAGTCCAAGTTGAATCAGAAATCTCTTTTTTTAAATTCTCTTCTCTCTTTCTGGAAATGGTGACATCTTTGATGTTTATTTTCTTCCTTTTACATTTCCTCTTTTGTACTTCTTTATGTAAGATCGATATCCAAAATCCTTCCTCATACATAGTATTCTGAACTCTGCATCTTGTCTCACCTTCTCAGGCAGCTCCAGTTAACTAGTAGTCAATGTCCCTTGCTGTTCTGTTCCCCACAAGGAAGGTAACTCTGTCAAGGAAGAAAGCAGAGCTAATGTAATTTTGACATGAGAAAAGCAGATAGGGAAAGAGAAAAGTGCATCAGTATCATTTCATGGGAGGCGGGAAGCAGAACTAATTTTACTGTATTCACTTAGGAGCAGGATATCTGGGTAGGAACTCCCATGCCATATGAGAAGATCTCAGTACAGGTGGAAAACAAATATGATGCTTCTGAATTCTGTTGTGTGTTATAAGACCTTCCTGTCCTTGCCCTGACACAAAACTTGCACATTTTAAAATTGATTGTGTCAAATTCCTTCAAAACCAGGATTGCTACCTGACCGACAAATGTGTGTAACAAATGTCTTTTTGAGTGTGAGATAGAAAGGAAACAGCCTCCCCTACATTTTGTTCACACTTCCCAATGGATGTGTCAAACACTGACACCTCTGAAGAGCAAGAGGTATCCTGTCCCCTGCATCTACCCTGCACTGCCCATCAGTGAGCATTCCTAATGCCCTCCTGCTACTCTCGCCTAAGGACTTTTTGTTACACATCCTTCCTCATCCTACTCTCACTGTAACTCACTCAGATACTCCAGGCAGAAAGACAAACCTCATAATTCAGTTTTGCCAGCATGATAAGTGACCAGTATACTTCCCCAAAATTTCTAGAGACCATTGTTCATACAGGAAAAACAAGTGGCCTAGTCCCAGCTAGTGACACTGTCTCCATCCCCCCTAGTTTCACCTCAAAAACTTAGGGCCTTGCTGCCAAATACTTCTCCCCATAATTCCAGGCTGGCAGTGTTTGTGAGACTTGGCAGGAGATAGCATTTGATAAGAATCCTTCTCTGGGCACTTCTGAGAGGGCACTGTCACTTCGTTCACTCCCCTGCCAGTTCAGGAACACCAAGCTAGCAGGGCAAGTGCAGGAGGAACTGCATTCCTTCTGGGCTCCAGTAACTCAGAAGCAGCTCATATCATTTCCTTCAGTCACCTTTGAGCCAGAAGCAAGTGTAACACACATCAGTCCCAAAGGAGTATTTTTAAGGAAAGTTATAGGCAAATGAGAATGCAGGGTATGAATGGAACAGCCACTTCAGCCTGCTGCCAAGCTATAATTGGTACTTACGCTCACACTCTTGCACACACATACGTGCAGCAGAGCTTAATAGATTCCCTCATTAATGTTGAGGCTCATGTGCTCATGCTCTATGTCTGGGAAAGCTTAACACCCACATGAATTTTGATGTGGAGCTGAAACAAAAATGTTGATGTTGGCAATGCCAACTATAGAGAGTAAATAGCTGGGTCCAGTCCTGCCAATGCTGACTTGAATGGGGCTCCTCACCCAGAAAAAAACCTATGTGTGAAAAGTATTCTCACGATTGAGTCTGTGCAGCAAAAGTAAATCCTGGTTCCTTTCCTCAAATGAATAAATCCATTTATGCCAATGAGTTGGTTTCAAGCCTTGTATAGGTAGGTCCCGCTCCATGGTCTTTCTGTGAGATACGAATCTGGCCTGCTGGAGTGAGTCAGGCTATCAGTGTTTGGCTCTGTGCTTCAGGGGTCAGTGGATGCATTTACACGTGGGCAGACTTTATGCTGATTAAATCCAACTGCTGCACTGAAAAGGACATTAACTAAACGCCTTCCAACATTGTGATGATGTATAAGCTATTCTGAATCTTAAAATCAATAGAGGATTTGTCCTAATTCATTCCAGTACACACAAGTGCATAAATGAAAGTTCTTTCCTTTCAGAGAAATGGAGGAAAGGCATAAAAAGATAAATGAACTGGATATTTAAAATGGCTTTGTTTTTCAGGATCTGAGAAGCAAAGAATTACAAGTAATACCAGAGTGTCTGTTCTCACCTTCTCTGTCATGCTATGTTTCCTAGTTTTCTTTCTTAGAGCTCAAAAAGCAATACGTGCTGAGTAGCAGTGGTGCAGGCTTGTTTCCATAATGCTCTTAAGCCACACCCCCATCTAGAAGTGATCGGCTTATATGTTCTATTTGTTTCCTCCACCAAAGCCAGGAACAGATGCAGGCCAGATGTGAATGGCAGGGATGCAGCACTCTCCTCACAGTTGTATGTCAGGCACCCAGCTTTCTGCCAGCTCATCAGCCTCAGGGAGATCCCACAGTGGAGGGCCAGACGCAGCAGAATACATGCTCACAGGCCTCAGGTCATGCCTTCTCTCCAACTCCTCACCACTTGCAGATAGGTTTGAGGTGCCAGAGAGGGGATGAGGTGATACACTGGGAACAAGTGAATTGCTAGTACTACAGCAGTGGAATGGGAGAGGTGCTATGATAAAGTTAAAATTCCCTTGGTAGCCTCCTGGTAAATCCGTATCAGTTTAAAGCTACAAGTGAATCCGGCAGCAAACTTCCGTGACTTCAGATCGGAAGATGGCTACTGTATTGGAAGTTGTGTGACGTGGACCTTTCCACTGGAAACTGGCTGCAGGCCAAGAAATTCACTTTCCATGGATCACAAAATCATCGGAACTTTTACTGGTCATTTTTGTCTGAATGCAGGAGCAGAGAGTGGTAGAGAATCTGTATCTCATTTCTAATGCATCCACCTATCCAGTTCTTCTTTTTGGGCCATTTCTTCTGCGTGCTTTCGCTAATCAATTAAGCACTCCCTTGCCTTTTCATACAGTGTCCCTTTTCACTGGAAAGCCAGACATGTTGGCAGTGCTTGCTACTAGTGGAATAAAGAAGGAATAATGATCCAAAAGAAAGGATTATAGTCTATCAAATTCCACTGGGATATTCTCAAGTCAAACACTAACCCTGAATGTGTCGGTATTCACTTTTAGCATCCTGCAAGAGCCTGTTCATTGCTAAAGACTTTGTGCATTGGAAAAGCAAATGCAACCTAGGAAGAACTACAAAAGCAAGATGCTAATGAACATTCTGTGCACCTGTGTATTTTAGCCCTCACAACCTAAAAACCAGTGAAAGATAAAGAACAAAAATGAATATCAGATGCATTAAACTGATTCAGATTATGTAACCCACTTGGAGGAAATAGGAGAAGGTAAGTAGTTTGTGCAACAGCTTATTGACCTGAAAGATCAGATGCCTAAAAGAATATTTAACTCAGAACAGATGTAAAGAAAACAGTAGTGTAGGCAGGTAAAACCACAGATCAAATATGTTGCAGTCCATATTTCATCACACACAGTATGCTTTCAGATGCCAAATTCTGTTCCTATTGAATCTATGGCAAAATGCCCACAGACTTCAAACAGAATAGGTTTTGTCCCTGTAAGCTAAGAGTATGGCCAGTAATACCAATGCAGTACAGAAATAAATTGTGTAGGTGAGGAGGAGGGAGTTGGTACTGCAAATTTAGTGCCTGCTGGATTGGAATGCTTTTATTTTCAGATTAACAAAACCCTTTTCCTCTTGGGACATTATATCAGTCGGGTTTTTTTTAGGTCCACAGTATTTTAAAGTCTGTTGGCTTAATGCTAATAAACATGATTTAGTAAATATTTTTTTAAATGGCTAAACAAAATGTTCAGACACATTAGAAACATTCTTTTCAAAACAGAACTTTTTTGGTATCATAACAAGTTTTGCTCAGTAAAGGTCTTTGGTAAACCCTTGATATTCCTAGTTTCTTTATTTTACCTTCTTCTCTGTTCCATGTAATTCTGTTTACTGAAGTTTATTCAAATCTATATTCTTAAGCTTTATCCTGAAAGTGGATTTGAAAAATCTTTGTAATTGTTTGACTACGCTTAGAAGTTAAGCATTATGGCATGTATCTGAGCGTGGATCTCTGCATGGATATGAAAATGAATAGCAGAAAACAAACTACTGAACTTTTTGCACAGTTAACTGATTTTACATCAAAATAATAAAATTGCCAGCAGTATATCTGTAGTATTTTAAAATCAGATAAAAATAGGATCACTGTATTCTTTAATTAGCATAGCTGAAAGTTAGCCAAATCGGCTTCGGACACAGCAGGAGATGTACAGTTTGTCCTGATTTTGTGGGGAATGAAAAAATGTAATACTTGGCACGTGAACTAACTACGTTAACCGAAAATGTTATTAAAACATATTCAAGTAAATCATATACGGTGGTTTACCAGAGATTAGTCCACATATTTTAATAGAACAGAGGAGCACAGTTTTAAAGTTGTGGACTACTGAAAGAAACAAGATCTAGAGAAAGTGATTATCAGTGACAGGAAAATTTTGAGGAAATTACTTGCACAATGAAATCAGTAAGCTCCTTCTTCCAGACCCTGGCATTCTTACTGACACAGAGTAACATCATCACCTAGGAACAGTCTTGTTGATTTGGGAATCCAGTCCTTTATCACAAAAGAAATCCCAAGGTGTTTCAACTTGTGTGAACATTTTCAAATTTTAAGATGTTAAAAGGGACGCCACTTTTTAATTTCTATGCTCCCAGTTGCATAAGATGTATTTCGATGAGGCTAGAGGTATAATATTAACATGAGATAAATTGTTTATTAAACAGGAACAAACATCCCTGGAGTAAATATCTTATTAGCGCTTACAACATCTAGCCTAGGTGTAGTCCTTGCCTGAGCATGATGGAAATGCGGTGTCTTACTAAGCAGATATTTTTTGTGGAAATTTAAAGGCAGAATTCTCTCATTCTCAGACACACATCCTTAAGCAAAGATACTCTCAAAAGTCATGAAAAACTTATGAAAAGTCCAATAAGAAAGCCCCTGGTGAAATCAGAAACCAGTCCTGTTACAAAAAGATAAAACTGATTCTTCCTAAAGTAGTGATGGCTGAATCCAGACAAATTCCTTAAGGAGAGGCATTGCTACCTTCCCTGAAAAGTTTTACTGATTTAAATTGCAATTTGAATTCCTGCCAATAAGTTTATGAAACATATTCAATAAATTAGTGCATGTGGCAGCTGCTCTCAGCATTCACTTCTCCATAGACACCTCAGCTCAGTTTAGGAGCAACACTGGTCCCTATACTAGAGCAAATATACAGCTAACTACAGCTATTTGGTAGCTATATAGCTACCAAATTTATATTTATTGGCTTTCTCTGTCTGTAGAAATGCTTACTTGTTATCTTTTTTGGGGTTTTTTTTGTTTTTTTTTCTCAAGAACTTAATTATGAAGATTGCCTCATTCCCCCATGTGACATTTCACAGCTTTAGAAGAAACAGTTTACCTGAAGAACTTTTCCAAATTGCATCACAGAACATATCTCTTGGTGTTTCTCTAATCCAGATAATTGTGTTTCCTAGAAAGGACATCTCATCATTTCATAGGACTGACTTTCCCTTGCACAGATCATTTGCCTGTTAGAAAACTATCCTTCAGAAGCCATGGTAGGACATGAACATTCTTAGGCAATAATTCCCAAATTTGGGGTTTTGACCCTTCCTGAGGTTGTAGCAGTCCCAAGGGAGATGGTGATTATAGCCAGGATTAAATCATTTAGATAGTTCTGGGGCTGTGAGCCAGACTGAAGTGGGAAATGCAACAGAAGAGGATTCAAAAGCCAACTGGATAACATCTTACTCTTCTACCAGCTTCTTTCTTTTGAGACTTTGATGATTATACACATCAGACTGTCTATAAGATGCATCTAATAGTCACAGTTATTATACACAGATTATTATAGCCTATCCATTTTACAGACCATATATACCAAGGCAGGATTCACAAAGACAAGAAAGACCTCAAAGACTAGAGAGTGGGGCAGAAATCTTGCCTCTCCTCAAGTCACAGCTGCTGACTCAATTTGCAGCACACTCAAGGGAGCTGTGACCTCTTTAGGTGCGAGACATTTGTTGGACATCCTTTCTCAAGGATCCTCAGATCTCTTTTCTACCTCAACCCCACATACCATTGGTGGGAGGAGGTTGGATGGCTCAGTCACCCCACAAGCTCTCTGTCACTTCTGCCTGCTACATACGCTCAACAAAAGCAGAATGCATCCAGGTCCTTTGGTAAACAAAGGGATATGTAGGAGCATTTGTCTCCTTAGAGACTTGCTAAATATCTCATGGATAGATGGAGCATAGCTGAAAACAAAGGCCTAATTCCAGTGCTCTTGCAAAAACTTCTGGCCAGCACTGTCTCTTAAAAAAAACAGACTGGAGGAATGTAAACATCTGTTTGGCTAGTAAAGGAGTTGTTATATAAATGTTAATTATGAAGAGGATTTCCCATGAGTACAGGGCTTTTGACACAACTTTGATCCCATGCAAGACACAAGTCTCAGGAGTCACATGCTCTGCCTTAGAACAGCGCTGACACTTCTCCAAGCCCTAAGAAGCTTCAAGGGAATTTGCTGTAGCACAAGAACAGAAGAAGCTTTGATGAATGAAACTGAAGCTTTCACAGTATCATGCTGACACAACCCTCTCTTTAATTGAAAAGATCCATTGGTGAGAACATAGAATCACAGAATCATAGAATGGTTTGGGTTGAAAGGGACCTTCAAGATCATCTAGTTCCAGCCCCTCTTTTCATGGCCAGGGACACCTCAAAGCCCCATCCAACATGGCCTTCAACACTTATGGGTAGTGTTCCACAGCTTCCACAACTTCTCTGGGCAACCTGTCCCAGTGCCTCACCACCCTCACGGTGAAGAAATTCCTCCTAATTTCTAATATAAATCTACCCTTTCTCAGTTTAAAGCCATTACCCCTTGTCCTATCATTACATGCCCTTGTAAAAAGTCCCTCTCCCAGTTTACTTGTAGGCCCCCTACAAGTACTTGTAGGTACTGGAAGGCCACTATAAGGTCTCCCTGGAGCCTTCTTTTCTCCAGGCTGAAAAACCCCAACTCTCTCAGCCTATCTTCACAGGAGAGGTGTTTCAGCCCTCTGATCATTTTCATGGCCCTTATCTGAACCTGCTCCAACAGGTCCAAGTCATTCTTATGTTGGGGACCCCAGAGCTGGAGAGAGCACTGCAAGTGGGGTGTCACCAGAGTGGAGTAGAGGGGCAGAATCACCTCCCTGGATCTGTTGGCCGTGCTTCTTTTGTTGCAGCCCAGTATACAGTTTGGCCTTCTGGGCTGCAAACCCACATTGCTGGTTCATATTCAGTTTTTTACCAACCAACACCCCTGAGTCCTTCTCTGCAGGGCTGTTCTCAATCCACTCATCGCTCAGCCTGAATTTGTGCTTGTGTTTGCCCCTACCCATGTGCAGGACCTTACATGTGGCTTTATTGAACTTCATGAGGTTCTCATAGGCCCACTTCTCAAGCCTGTCAAGGTCCTACTGGATAGCATCCCTTCCCTCCAATGTATTGACTGCATCACTCAGCTTGGGGTTGTCAGCAAACTGGCTGAAGGTGCACTCAATCCCTATGTCCATGTTGCTGACAAAGATGTTCAATAGCACTGGTCCCAGTACCGATCCCTGAGGAACACCTCTTGTCACTGCTCTCTCTTCAGACATTAAGCTGTTGACTGCAACTCTTTGAGTGCAACCATTCGTCCAATTCCTCATCCATCAAGTGGTCCATCTGTCAAATCCCCTTCTCTCCAATTCAGAGAGAAGGATGTCACGTGAGACAGTGTCAAATGCTTTGCACAAGTCCAGGTAGATGACATCAGTTGCTCTTCCTTTATACACCAACACTGTAACCCCATAACACAGGAGTATCTAGCTATAATCCGTGGATGGCCCATGCATGCCAAAATACAGGACAGTATTTTGTAATGAGCCTCACAGACTCTCTCTTGTTCCACTTAATCTATCTGAAACCAGCTGTAAAATCCATGTATCTCATCTGTTTAACCAGCTATTATCTTATTTCCAGGTTTAAACACATTCCTTTGGTATTCCCTCAGCTCTTGCATCTTCCAAGAGGATTTCACTTTCCTTTGCAAGGCCAGTACAATTCAGGCTACACCTACAGAGTAGCACCTATAGCAGCCTACTGAGCAGGTAAGTGTGGTAATGAGAAAGATTGCTGAGCTAGAATACCTATGGTGTGTACTGCAGCCCAGCTAGTTCATTCATTGTATGGAGTAAATGTACCCTCAGCTCCTCTCTGTCTCCTTCCTGATGTTTCTTCCATCTTGTCCTTGCTTCCTATGCCCTCCTCTTCCTTTCCTCTCCCCCTTTACCTTCTTCCCAAAACTGTTTGCCCTTTGGTCTTCTTTTTGCTCCTAATCCTGATCTACATTCTGCTTCTTTCTTCTTGGAATGCACTTTTTAAAGCAGGATGCATGGAAAACTGCTTTTAATGAACAGCAAACAAAATAACAAGTAAAAAAGAATTAAATAAAAGCTGTATATTTGGCATAGCATGGGCTATGGAGCTGTTACATGTTTTAGCTGTTACAGGTGTGAGATTCTTCTCTTTGCTTTCAGCATTTTGAGCTGTTAAGATCTGACTTTCGCGCTTTTTTCTTCCACAGCCAGGCGGTATTCAAGTTAAACCGAAATTTCCAAAGGGATTCTCACATGAGTAACATGACTCCAGGCTCCCACATAAAGATCACAAGAACTGGAGACAACCTTAAGCTTTTTTTTTTGCTGTGAATAGTGCCATTTACTGAAGGGAATGACTCACCATGTCCAAAGTGAAGCCTGTCCTCACCCGACTGGGTGAAGGCACCAGAGAACTAGCTTAATAATTGGCCTATTGGCATCACTGGTGGCTTAAGCTGACACTGTGACACTCCTCTCCCACTCCCACTATGGCTGTCCCTTCCTCATGCACTGCCTTTGTGAGTTGCAGCATTTGTGCTGCTAGGTGATGGATCTGATAAGGGAACTCATCTGACCAAAAAACATGGCTGGCCCTTTTTTTCAGAGTTACTTTTTCAGTTGGATCAGAGTTCTCTGATCCAATCTGTGATGTGTCTCCAAAGTGTGTCAGCACCGAGTAAAGGTGATGAGAGGTGGGAGTGTGCAGGAGCTTGGGAATATGAAAATTGTGCAAGTGATCTTTGGCAGTCCAGTGATTGAATATTGAACTATGTTTTGGGACTGAAATCTTGTCTGCCTTGCCTGTTAAACTCTTATTGCACATGGTGCTCTATAAATAATGTCTTTTGAAACTATTGCAAAGCTATTTTAAAAGAGAAATACAGTTACTGAATTTCCACTGTGATTTATCTTCCAGCTCTCCTCCCTTCCCAGTCTCCTGCAGCTGATCATCTCATTTATGTATTTAACAAATGCAGAACAGAATACTCCACTGCTTTCCTCCCCATTCTTAAATAAAATTGTGAGAATTCAGCCTTTCAAAATGACTAAGCAGGGCAACAGAACTTCTGCTCAGGAAAAAAAGACAGAGATCTTCATTTGAGGCTTTAGAAAGTTTCAAATAGCAGGAAAGAGTTGAAGCATTTATAAACCAGAATTCTTAAGTGAGCTTTTAATTGAAGGAGTGTTTTATATATCAGGAATTCTTCCCATGTCCAAGAGGCTCCATAGGTTTTCTGTACTGGCATCAGAGAGTTTTCAGTCACAAGGTAAATGTACCTTTCAACTTAGTTAAGATACTAATGTTGAAAATGGTGTTTTTATTCCAAGCAATAAAATGTGAGTTACAGTTCTGAAGGTGACAGAATTTGAAGTATATTTATTTGCAGTAAAAATCTGCCTCTGGAGGAGGAAATAATGATTTGTTGATAATATTGATTCTGAAATAAAGAAACTCAGCGGTGTCAGAGGGCCAGCTTTTCCAAGAAGATGATTCGCTAAGTGCCATTGGTACTCACAGAGCAGGTGATAAATTGTGCTTCCTTGATCTATGGCTTCTAGTCACGTTACCTTTTCTTCTTGTGATGTAATAATAAGGTCCACAAGGGAGTCAAAGCCTCAGCTGTATTTAATATTGACTCACAAACTTTTGTCACAGGCAAGCATGATTTCCTGATGTATTTGACACTCAGGAAAGAAAGATGATGGAGAAATCTATAAATCTTTAAGTCCTGTTTTAGACAGAGCGAAGGAGAGAAAATTATGACAACGTAGCATTTACTTGGTCAAAGTACTACAGTTGTAATAACAGCCCCAATACCCTTGTAAAGCTAAGGAGTAAACACTATTATCTCCATACAGAAGCTTGCCAAAGGTGATATGCCCTGGAATTTATTTTAAGTAAGATTGAACTCTTCAGTTCCTCTCCAGAAACTAATAAGCAGTTGTAAAGCAAGGCTGTAGCAGAAGTAAGAATAGCTCCTGGGACTTGGAGGGTTTTAAGCCCATGTCACTTCACAACCATAAAAATTTCCTGTGCAAGAGGTAGCTGGAAGCTATATTAAAAGCTGGAGTTTATTGTGGTTTAGCTGCAGAGTGGACCAATTGTCTGGAATTTGGCTCCTGCAAATTGTCCTTCATTTGGCGTGTCCCCGAAAAGAAGTAATCCTTGTTTCTACTTCTGTACTTCTGATGATAAACTGCAAGTTAAAACAAGCAGGTTTGGTTTGGGGTTTGTTTTGGTTTGTTGGTTTGTTTTTTTGGGTTTTTTTTGAATGCCAACCAGCTATTATTATACAATTTGTTATCAGATCAAAGCAAACATGACCTTAGCCCTCAGCCAGTGCATCACAGTGGCATACCTTTCACATGGCAAGGAGGAGGCAGGGGGTGGAGAACACATATTCTGCTTTGCTCTCCAGATGTGACTGCAGGTATTTTAAAACATAATTATGGAGCCAGCTAAGCTTTTTGCCTTTCAGACTGATTGGGTGTCTCGCCGCCTCAGTCTATTTCTGGGTGCTGTAAATATTGCAGTTCATGTATCAGGAAAGCAACTGAGCCACAGCCTTGATGGCTAATGACTCAAAAATGTGAGGACAGATAGAAGCCATACCTACTCGTGAAGTCATCTGCTCAGCAAATCAGTGCAGATCTATGCAGCCTTTATAGCTTAGCAATAGTCCTCACTGCACAGAGGTGATTTGACATGTCAGAGATCCTGTTGTCACAGGTATCCTGCCCCTTTCTGTGCATTATGAGAAGCAGACAGACCAGAGCCCAAACTTGCCACCTGTAGAATGCCTTTGCCAAGAACAGAGGATACTTTGCCAAGTTGTTAGCTCTGCTGTTGACATTTATAATTCTTTGCATTTTGCACTAAGCCCCAGCTTCTGGACTAAGTAGTTATGTGAGGAATCCAACTTTTGTTTATTTCTTTGGGAGATTTGTAGTGTTCAGAGTTGTAAAGAAAGGACTTATGAATTCAGGGCTCAGAGGTTGTAAGGAAGGCAAACCCCTCTCCACAATTGCTACCTATGGGAGATATTGAGATTTTTAAGCAAATCTCACAGTAATGAAATCTGAGTCATGATGTTTTAAGATCTGAGCTGTTGATAGTGCCTCTTTTAATGTCCTTTGCATAGTCCCACAGACTCATGCACATCTGGTCATAGACCAAGAGCAGTTTGCACTGTGTAATAGCAGTACAACAGGTTTCCTGATACCTGCTTACACCTGAACAGTCATGTCAGGTAGGCACTGCTTGCCCCTCCACAACTAGTTATTTTCCTTCTGAGCAAAGGAAGAGCTTTAGGCCAAGGTGGACAGCACTTCCCACTGGTGATGGCTTTTCCCTGCTTTCCTCAATAAAATGTTTGCATCGGCATTATGAGTAAGCTCAGTATACAGTCCTGCTGTTCCTAAAATGTCTCTGTAAGGCTTCACTCAGCATCACTGGAGCTCTGAAGGTGATCCCTTTTTCACATGCTGCTCACACTTTTCATTACAACATTTCAAGCAATTACAGAATGCTTTACAGGCATTAACTAATTTATCCTTCACAACACCCCTCAGAGGTGTGCAAATGTGTTTTATTATCCTTTTACTGATGGGGAAAGGAAGACATGGAGATTAAAGGCAATATTCTCTCCTTTGTTCCCACTCCTGGAAAAGAGCCAAATTTATTAAATTCTGGCTGAAGGTTGGAGAGGGAAGTCAGGATGTGGAGGTAGGTCTGGAGCAAAATCCTACCATTCCTTGGAGCCTGTTAAAAGTAGCTTTGCCACAACCTTTGGAGGTCAGATATCTGAGAGGTCCTGGGGATGACAAAAGGAGGTAAGAGGGAATTTTGTGATGGTATAAATTTTCCATCAGTGTGAGTTGAAGGTTGCAGTTTGTCACTGCAGAGGCAAGAGGCAGCCAGTAAGTGACACAGAGTTTATAAGGAGCCTGTATTTACAGGGCAGCGGGGTGACTGTAAGAAGTGACAGGGCTTCTTGCAAAGTTCATTGAATCGAAGTGAACCTTGAGAGGAGGAGGTACTGGTAAAGGAGAGGGGAACAAACACCATGAACAGCAGGATGTGGAAGGATTGCTATGACACCAGTGAGCCCTCCCTGCTCTCACTGCAGCTGAAGTTTTCCTGGCTCACAGAGGGAAAGGCTGATCCATTAGGAAAGAGAAAATTACAGTGATTAAATCAAGCAGAATTTGGAATACATTTGCAAAGATTGTAACTTTGTACGGATTGTAAACAGTGTAGAAGACATGTAATCTAAGTATAAGGGCACAAAACAGGGCTTTTAACTTAAAAAGGAAGACTATATTGTAGTGGGTGAATGTCATAGTGATAGATAGGTATCTTCCCCCCATCCTTAGGACAAGGCATTTCTTGTAGGAGCTGGCTAGGATTCCCCGAGAGAATTCTGAATTTTATGTAAGATGAAGCAACATCTATACTTAAAAATCACCCAAATGAGTCTCCAAAATAGCTGGTAGCTGGCAAAAAATATCTGTGTTCTTGCACTTAAATTTATGCCACAAACTGATCTTCCTCCATCCAGCTGTCTGTCTCAATAGTGACTCCAGTTTCCGGAAAAGGAAGGTGATGCCTCTATCTATCTATCAATCATCCATTTAAGACACAGTTCACCTACCACTGTCATTCCAGGGGAGCAGAGAGAAATATGTGGTTCCTCTGAACTCTGCAATTCTGTAATTTTGTCTGGAGTTTAGAAAACGAGGTGATAAATGTTTTCTAAATGTCATGGATAATACAGATAGCTTTTCCCTCTTTAACCTACCATTTTCTTTTAACCTCTCCCTGTCTGTTTATTGTCTTTTCTTGATTTTTGTATTCATTGTGGATTTGGGAGCTAAGGCCTGCTGGTGTATATATCACTGACAACCCCGTGGCCAGGATCTCTGACTTCTCAGCACTAGCAAAACTGTACGGGTAACAGTGCTAAGCTCTGTTGAAAACACATGCAAAATGGCTTCAGTCATCATTCTCATCTCTCAGTGCCTTCACTTCCTATATCCAGGGGAATCACTAGTCAAGATGTTCTGTCCTAAGAGTGAGATTTCTTCCTCTCTTTGTGCTTTCTTGTTTACTGATCTCAGTCTGGTATCTAGTCTCCCAGTTTATATTCTCATCTAATCCCTCTGATCACTATGGACATAAAATAGAAAATTCCTAATCAAGAAGTGTTTGGGTTTTGTTTATTGTAAGGGTAGTGAGACATTGAAAAAGGCTGTCCAGAGAACTTGTGAATAGCCCATTGCTGGAAGTGTTCACGGTAAAGTTGGATGGGGATTTGAGCAACCTGATATATTGGAAGATGTCATTGCTCCTATCAGGGAGTGGAGTAGAGGTTTTTTAAAGGCCCCTTCCAACCTAAATGTTAAAGGACTTTGCCGTACAGTGGGTTATTCTAGGTTTGCTTTATTAACAACTCAGAGTTGGGCCATCACCTCACTGTGTGGCAAAGGACTTAGAAAATTCAACACATGTATATGCTCTTAACACAATATTAAGCAATCAATATTCTTCTTAAAAGTCCTTTGTGTTTTTCCCTGAACTCTCAGTTCTCAGTCTATTATTAATCTTCAGCCATTCTTTGCTGTGTTGCTTCACAGGGTCAGGGGTTGGAAGGGACCTTGGAGATCTTTGAGTCCAACCCCCCTGCCAGAGCAGGATCATACAGTCTAGCACAGATCACAAAGGAACAAGTAACTTCAGTTCCTCTTCAGATGTCACAGGTCATCACAGTGTCTTATCTTCAGACATTTGCCTTCAGAATTTGGAGTAAGATTTGAGTTGTTTCTTTATCTCAATTTATCTTGATCTATACCTTACCCAAAAGTAGCTAACCTTTAATAAAATGTTTACCCTAAGTTGACTACCAATCTATTATAATGTCTTATATATAATAGAAAATTAATCTATTCATAACCATTATTCACTCAGACTGTGTTTTAAATTAGCCATGGTAAGAGCTATACAGGAGACAATGAAAAGCATTCCCATGGTCTTAAGATAGTATTCTACAGCACCTTCATTCTATTAATTTTCCATTATTCTATGATGTCCTATTCTTCTCTAACTTCTAACTTAGCTAATCATCTTAAGGGCCTATTTTCCTTTACACTAAATCATTCTATGTTTCTATAGTTCCTTGACACAAATACGTCCATAGAGCATCTCAAGTTGTTTCTTGACTGAGGCCTTCTTTGCAAGGTGAGGCCTAGCACACATTTAGATCAAGTTTGCCAGGCTGCATTCCTTCTTTCTGCTCCCTCAGACTACCTGCCTGAGGCTGCACTTTTTTCCTCACCTTTTTATTTATACTTGTCCCAATTAAGACTCCACCATATTGTGAGACCTCCTCACCTACCTTCTTCTGTCCTTGGCTAAGCCAGCCAGTTGTGTTAACAGGGGCATTAAGCTTGACTGATCTCTGAGACTATAAACTTGATTTTCTTTGTCCTGCTCCTGGACGGAGTATTACTGCTGTTGCAGCAGCCTATCTGAGTGGTGGTACTGTTGAGAGTCCTTTGCTCTATGTCCCCTTCTAGTTCCTCGTTTACAAATTTTTAAACCTTTCCTTCTCTTCAGTCACTGTTCTCTATAGTAATTTGGCTTCTCCTGTCTTCTGCCTTCTCTCTTTCTTCATCCCTCCTTAGTTTCTGAAGGAGGGCTTTGAAGTTGTTCCAGAGTTGAGCTAATCTCTGTCCCTAAAACACAGAGAGAAAAGGGACAGTGGCAAAACAGTTGAATGAAGAGCCATCTCCTTTTTTTTTTTTGTGCCACACCTGGCCTCTTCCAGTTTTATTTGATGGCCTCATGATCTTGACCTGGAAGAGAGAGTGGAGCGTGGCTTAAAGAACTTGTCTGTCCAGTGACATGGAGGAACTGTAGGAAGGCTTTGAGGATCTCTCAGTCCTTGTGTGATGTCCTTGCTCAGTGTTCTGTGCAGAACTGTTGCTGAGAGCACAACCATATGAAGTTTTTGTGTGATACAGGAAGGGCTATAAAGACAATGCTCAAATAAAACCCAGGGATGGGGTGACATGAAGATACTTTCTTTGTCTCAGCACTCCATCATCAGCTTCATCCTCTTCTCTCTTTCAGGTCTCTCCCTAGTGAGTCCAGACTGTCTCTCCAGTGCAGTGGGATGCTCCTCCTGACACAGATGGAATGGCAGTGATATAGTGATAGTGGAGTTTCAAACTCCTTACACAACTCAGAGTTAAATCCAGTTGGAGGACAGTCACCAATGACGTCCCCTAGGGCTCAGTTTTGGGGTTGGTCTTATTCAGTATCATTATCAACAATCTAGATGAGGGGATTAAGTGCTTCCTCAGCAAGTCTGCAGACAAAACACCAAATTGGGTGGGTGTGTTGATCTGCTTGAGCATAGGAAGGCTCTGTGGAGGGATCTGGACAGGTTGAACTGACAGGCCGAAGCCAATTGTATGAGATTTAACACATCCAAGTGCCGGGTCCTTGCATTTTGGTCACAACAACCCCAGGCAATGCTCCGGGCTTGGGGAAGAGTGGCTGGAAAACTGCCTAGTGGTAAAGGACCTGGGGGTACTGGCTGGCACCCAGCTGAACATGAGCCAGGAGTGTGCCCAGGTGGCCAAGAGGGCCAACAGCATCCTGGCTGGTATCAGGAATAGTGTGGCCAGCATGAGAAGGGAAGTGATCGTGCCCCTGTACTCAGCACTGGTGAGGCCAACCTCGAGTACCATGTTCAGTTCTGGGCCCCTCATCACCACAAGAAAGACATGGAGTTGCTGGAGTGAGTTCAGAGAAGGGTAACAAAGCTGGTGAAGGGTCTGGAGAACAAGTCCTTTGAGGAGAGGCTGACAGAACTGGGATTGTTTAGTTTGGAAAAGAGAAAGCTGAGGGGAGACCTTATCGCTCTCTACAGCTACCTGGAAGGAAGTCATAGTTAGGTGGGTGCAGCCTCTTCTCTCAAGTAAATGATGACAGGACTAGAGAAAATGGCCTGAAGTTGCATGAGGTTTAGCTTAGATATTGGGAAGAATTTTTTTACTGAAAATTTCAAACCCTACCATTCTGTGATTCTGTGAATAGGGCAGCCAACATGCACTTGGATATTTTAGCAACTGAGAGAAAGAGAACTAACTTATCTAGGTTTTAACTTATCTGGTGTTATTTGTATATGCAGTACTCAATATGAAGTATCTGCATATTTGTAACGGGCCAGTCTTATGCCATTTAAACAGCTGTTTAAACAAAAGCCCCCCCAAGCTAAAACCACTTAATTCTTCCTGCTATTACATTTGATATCCACCTTCAGTAACTGTTGGAAACCTATCGCTTTTACAGTGACTGATGAGGTGCCCAAACTGAGTTATTCCCTGGGTCATCTAACCCCAACACTGCTACTGATCTTGTTAACATAAGATATTGCCAAGTGCAGTTGAATATGCTGCCTTGAGATCTCCAAGATGCGGTTTTTAACAGATGCTAATCCCGAGCTACCAAAAAACCCATAGGTACAGGAAAGGCAGATCATGTTCTGCAAATCATACACTGGGATCTAGCCAAGTACAAAAGAAACTAAACAAAAGCAATGGCCAGGCCTTTGAAAGTAAAACTGTGAAATATTTGCTTCTGTTAAAAACACTCCAACTAATTTTTTTTTTTTTTTTTTTTTTTTTTTGGTACCAAACTTCCTGCAAAATCATTTGCTTCTGTGGCCTTTTTCCCCAACTTTGGACACAAAATGCACACTCTGGATGGCTGCCAAAATGGTGAGGTAGCTTCTCTTAAGTCACCTAAAGAGGACATCTGAGCATTATTGGTGGGATATTGTCGCATGGTGGGAGGAATATAAGATTCTTCTGCTTCCCTAATGGTACAGCCTTTTGCAATACTTCAAGCAAACCACGTTTTCATTGCTTTTCTCAGAAGGGGCTGTGTTAGAGCTAGTCAGAAAAGTAAAGCCAAGCTGGCTATCTCACACAGCTTGCAACACTATTAAGAAGCTGGTTCTCTTGTGGCTAAGATTTTCCAAAGACACTGATGATTTGAATGCACTAACATTTTTAATATCTGAGTGGCCTCCTTGAAATATCCCAGAAAGCCTACTTCTGGAAAACTGTGTTTCTCAGCTGTGAAATTGAGCCCTTTTCAGTTGTCACAGTGTAAATGGGTGGTACCAAATAACACAGACACTTTTGAAAATCTTGGCAAAGTTGATCTTTGACCTTGTAGTTATTATGTATTTTTTAAAAAGACCCTGCAAGTTTGTTTCTGCTATTCCTGCATTAATTCTGAACCCTCCTCAGACCTGTCTTGCTTAGATGAATTTAAACAAGCAAATAAGAGCCCATTTAATGTAGAATATGGGAGTACTTTAGCAAAATTATCGATGCTGGCTTCATCTTATTTTCTGAGGTAAACAAGTAGCATCTTCCCTCTCCCATTAACTTCCTATCTCCTCAGTATAATGCTATAGAGAATTAGATTCTTCTCCGTTGCCAATCTGAACAGGAAACATTTACTGTTGGTGAATAATAAGTATTTCCTACAAGCAAATTTTCTCATTTGCTGCCCCAAACTTCTTGTTAAGGGAAAGGGCCATTTATTTTGCTTAAAGCTTTCCCTGGGAGCTACTCAAATTAACAAGATGCTAAGTGCTTTACTGAGGAGGGTCTTTAATTTCCTCAACTGGTACAGCTGGAAAATCCACATTTGTTTATTCTGTGCTCAGAAATCACTGGGACAGAGACATATATTTGCTATGTAAAATACATTGTTAGTTTCTCAGCATGTATCATCATGCTCAGTCAAAGTTAAGAAGGTTAATGAAAGTGAATTTACACATAGCATTTTGTTAGAATTGTAATGATAAACCACAAAGCCAAGAGCATGTTTATGTAGGGTACCTAATCAGTTGTTTTCATCCTATATAATGTATAGAGGCTGTTATCGAGATGTTCTTGCACCACTTGGACAGGATTATGCTCTTTATAAATACTCTTTTACAAATTTGAAATTTGCTTGTAAGATTGTATTGCTGGAGTAATGAGCTGTAGAGTTGATGTCACTCTGTGTTTTACACTACAGACCAGACTGGCTGTAGTTTCTCTTGGGGTTGAAAGTTTTAGAAGAGGCACACCTGCATCACTTCTGTTGGTCCACAATCAGTGGGGCTCAAGGGGTCATCACATATAATGAAGACAGTATTTCTGGATAGCTTCTCAAGTCCAGGACATCCAGACCAAAGCATTACATAACAGTGATTTTGTTTCCTTGTATTTCTTTGCAGAACTGCTTAAGCAATGGAATGTAGCAAATGTTGTCAAAAGAAGTCAAACCCAGGTGTGGATTGTTCCTGTTCGAGATGTCAGAAGTGAAACCAGCCTTCTGTAGCTTTCTGTGCTGCAGCAAGAGAACGATTAAAAACTATGTTATTTGAGCACCATGAAATTTCCCCAAATGAAGCAGTGGGTATGTTCACAAGGACTTTTGCAAATAAACAAATAAAATGTCAACACTTTCATACAGCAAGTCTTGAATGAAATGTGACAAGATCAAATAGCAGTTGTACCCACTGGAGCTGGAACTGAAGCAATCTCATCCACTCTGTTTGCTACTTAACAAACAAGAAGCTTGATTGATAAAAATGCTCTTAAGCCTTTCTACCTCTGTAGTAAATCCAAGATCGCTCCCAAGCAGCTTTACAGAATGGGCTGGAGGAACATGGCAACCGTTTGACTTTTTCTAAGCAGTAGGTTTGCCATCTGCTGAACAGATCATAGAATTGTAGAATGTTTGGGGCTGGAAGGGACCTTTAAAGGTCATCTGGTCCAAACCCCCCTGCAGTAAACAGGGACATCTTCAACTAGATCAAGTTTCTCGGACCCCCATCCAACCTGACCTTGAATGTTTCTGGGGTGGGGCATGTACCACCAATCTGGGCAACCTGGAATAGGGTTTCACCACACTCACAGCAGAGGGGTTCCAGCACTTGCATCATCATTGTGGCCTCCTCTGGTCCCACTCGAACAGGCCCATGTGCCTCCTGTGATGAGGACTCCAGAGCTGGATGCAGTACTCCAGGTGAGGTCTCACCAGGGCAGAGTACAGACTTGAGGACCAGTGCTACAAGCCAAACACATAGTCTGAAAAAACCCTGGGAGGCAAAATTTCTGTTTTAATTCCACTTTGCATTTAGAGGAAAAACTGCCATCTTCAGTGAACTTGTCATTAGCACAGATGAGAATTATATGGGGCAAGTCTCTGACCGCACTTCTGCTACTGTAAAGCTGAAGTAATTCTGATTGTAGGGATACTTTTCCATTGGGTGAGCACTTTCAGGCATTTAAATGTTTATTTAGTCCTTTCAGTGGAAACATTGATGTCAGTAGCATCCAAGCATGTTCCCAGTTGGACAGTTAGTAGATAGAGAAGACAACATTGTGATTTCAGGGTAGTCTGACACACTGAGCACCACTGATCTTCTCGTAGTGGTGCAGTGTAGAAAGATAAACTGGTCTGGTTTTATCAATATAAGAATCAGGCATATAAGACAGAGATGGTGTCACTTGTGTAGTTTTAGAGGCATCACAATCCATACATTTGGGAATTTGTTTGATTGTTGTTCATCTTTTAAAAATTGGGAAATCAGCCTTCCCCTTTGTTTCAGCAGAGAATTTTTCAGGAGCTTCAGCTAAATAAATATAAGACATGGGATCTTGAACAGATATGGTTTTCTTCAGCGTATGTGCCAGAGTTAATGGGTAGCAACAACAGAAAAAAATTACAATTCTATACTTTAAACAGTGGATAAAATACTTTTTCCTGTTAAGGCTGTCTTTTTGGTTACTTTAGATAAGACTTTTGCAAGTTCTCCAATCTCTTTTCCAGGATAAATGTTAAACAGACAGAACCAAACTCTTTTTATACCTTCTGCAGTCATCATAGAGACAAAGAATGGCATCAGCTGTAAAAATATCCAGGTGACCTAGATTATCATCTGAGAAACATGTTACTAGGACCAAAAGCCGTGCCAGCAAATTTGAAAATTCTGGTAATCTGTAATTGCAAATAACCCAGCTATACTACTCGGAGCACCATTATAACTGGCTTTGCACAAGTCAGTGTGTGCCTCAGCAAAACTGGATGACAGGAATCCACCAGCTTAAAAGCAGTATTGCATTATGCACCAAAGGGAAAAACCTGTTTAATAAATGGTTTCATTTGTATCTCACAGCAACTTAGGTTCCTTCAAAATCTCCTCAAGGGAGTGTGGCATCATGAAGCCTTTCATCAGGGGCCCCAGACTGGGCTCTGCTTCAAACTTCTTCAGAAGAACAGAACAAACATCCTCCTTCCACTGAGCCGGATGTTTTCTGAAGGTGGAACAAGGTATCCACTGTAACTCAAAGGGAGGAAGGATCACATAACACTAGGAGTAAATGTGGAGTTACCAGTTTTCACAGGCTTTTTTATTATTATTACTTTTTCAAACCAGGAAGCTTTTCCACATCCCTGTTAGAGCTATGAAGTTCTTTGGGTTTACTCTGCTTTGGATGTACTGACAGGCTCTCAAACACAGTCATTATGTGCCAGGCATCTTAGCGGAGAGAGTGGCTGGTAGATTTCACTCTCATAACAACCCTATGACAAGTACAGCAATGGTGTACATGGAACAATATTTATCAGGAAGCATTTAATGTATTTTTAGGTTCTTTTTTAAAGGAATTTAGTGGCTGGAAAGCAAGGGAGGGAAGGGAGAGCAAGTTCCCTTCACACTGACAGTAACTTCTCTGTAGACTTCAGCTTTGGAGCATGGTGTGGACCAGCTACACCTGAAATTCTTGGGAGTTGTCAGCAATTCAGATCAGGGTTGAAGCACCTATCTTATGGCACCATGCAAGCAGTAGTTCCTGCTGGCTTTTTTTTCCCCTTAATTCAATGTCCTATTGTTGGGCAATAGAGTGAAAGTTGTTTCTACAGACTTCTTCATACTATCCAGAATTAAACAGGTTTGTATTCCTGTTGTAGAGTGCTCTGGGATGATGGAACAAATCATGGAAATGGTGGTCTTCTCTATCAAACTGCATAAGTTTCAAGGAGCCTCTGTAACGTTCAGTCACTTTGAAATAGCTCACATTCCTCTGGACTTTTCTGCCGTTAATTTAATGGTTTTGCATGTTTTCCCTGAATATGCAAAACTACTTAGATGGAGATGTTGTTTTAAGCATTCTGGAAAATTATTTTTTTAATTCATGCCCAAGAGAGGAAAGAGCTTGATCAGCTCAAGGGATTAGTAAAAAGGGATTTGAAGTTTTTCACCTCTTAGTGACTCATTTGTAGGCTGCAAGTTGTAATGATTTCAAGACTAGCCAGCAGCACATTGAAAAATGTTTCACACTTGCATTCTCATTTCCCTACATGGGAATGTCTCATACAGTCTGGCATTTTCTGTGAGTTTCTGGGTAGTTCCAAGCTAATAGACTAAAAAAGGAATGGTGGGGCGATGACCTACCACTATACCTGTAGCGGGTATGTCTCAAGGATGGGAGAAAGTCATTCTATGTTCCTTTGTGATGGTTTTATTGCATTGCACATGAAAGCGGCTTTCTCTTTTACACAGGCTGTTCATCTGATAAACTCATATTTATAGAATAATGTGTCTTTTTGGATGTTGCCAAAACCAATAACTGCACAAACAGCAGAAATGGAAGCTTTAACATCTTTTCCATCCCACATGTCCCAGTCTTTTTCTGGAGGGACAACCTTTCAGAAAGACAAGATAATTTCATTAATACACTGGTTGCATATTGGCTTCTCTGTTGAGATGCTGGTGTGTGCTCAAACAATTATAATGGTGCCTATCTAATAGAAATGAGACACTATTCTATTTGTAGAAGTTGAAAAAGTAATTCAAGTTTTTAATTAAGTGCCTACTTAGCACTGTGAATTACATTCCCAGAGGTAAGCATTTATCACTTAAGCTATATTGAGTATCATAACTTGAAAATGTCTTTGTAGTCCTAGACCATAACCCAGAGACACTGAAGTCAAGATGAATTTTTCCTTTGACTTCAATGGATGTTAGACTAGAACAAAATTGTGAAGTTCATCGCCCTGACTTTAAAAGAGCAACTCTGGGAATGTGGAGCTGTAAATGGGTGAAAGGAAAGACAGGTGGAAGTATAATCAATAATAGCAGATTATAAGCAGTCAGAAGCTAATGATCAAGGCTCCTACACATGCAAATATACAGGCTGCAGCAACAAAGCTACAAAAAAAGTATTAGAAGTGATGTTCTGAACCAAATTAGAGCAGTTTCCCAAGCTGTCCCAATCATTAGCTTGAAGTGCTGTGCAGAACTGGTATGAAAAGGAGAGAACAGACCAAGAAGCACTGATAAAGAACAGACTCTTGGCTCAACCGGCTTCAGAAGATAATCACAAGCTTTCTGGAAGCCAATTTAAGTGCCATGCCAGAGTACAGTCTAATTTCTCTGTTAAGCCCTGTGCCAGGAAATAAACTATTTCATTCAAGAGGTTATTGCATTAAGCAGAAATGACTAAGGCTGAGATTCTGAGATCCAGTTCAATGCTGAATGTCACCTCACTTGATAAGCGGACCTTAAATAACAAGAAAGGCATTCAATTCCATTTTATTTTTAGCTGGGTCTCCTGCTTACCTCTAGATATCTTGTTTCTTATCAGTTAAAGCTTCATCAAGCATAAGATGGAGGAAAGCTGAGCTGCTATGTTGCATGACTTTATTTACTGAGTAGGATCAAATGGGTGAGAAACTGATGATGCTGGATGGAAAATAGGATTCCCTTCTCTGCACAGAGCAATGTCCAAGTGTGATAGTAAGCAGAATCTATTGATAGTAAGCAGAATCTATTGAAAATTATAAAATACCAAATGTATTCACAATTACTTTAATGAGTTTGTTTTACTCTGGCTTCTTCAATCAGAATTATTTGAAATTGTTGGATGGCAACCAGATTTTTTTCAGAAGAATGCCTTTTCATTGTTCTGCTTTAAAAATTTCCGTCAGTCAATTAGGGAGCTGAAACAATGTCTTGGACAAAAATGACATGTTCACTGCAAAGCAAACAAAAAACAAACACAAGCCCAGTGGTTTTTTCCATTAAAATAGCTGTCTTTCTCCAGCTGGCTATCCCAGTATAAATCCTAATGGAACCAAGGCACAGTGGTTTCTATCTCTGTAAACTCAAAGGAAAATGCAGCTGGAGGGAGCAAAGCTGATCTGGCCCAGGTACCTCCAAGTGAAGAATAGATCCCTTTTGCAGTGAAGATAAAGCCTTAAGCAATTGGCCATGCAACATGAGTAATGGATAGTAAAGTATGCAAACAAACGATTCACAAATAAGCCATAGGCTGCGAATTATAAATTGATTTACTCACTGGATTCTGACACATAACACATTTTTAAAGATTTCCTGACCAAAAAACATATCCTCCTTGTTGCACAAGAACCTAGAATATTAGTATGCCTAGAAAAAACTACATTGCTCTGAAATTATTTTTTTTTAATGGAAATTGAATTGAAAAACCTTCCTTTGAATGAAACAAGAGGCCTTGACCACTGTTTTATCATTACAACTACAGCACTTTTCACAGAAGTGGCGTGTTAACCTCTGAGATGTGGCTACATTCCAACTCAGATGTTGTTCGTTCTTCCTGAATTTTCTCTGTAGTTTCTGTTGGATGACGTATTCCTCACTTCCCTTCCTTTGTATAATCCTTGTGGCACAGAATGGGAAAGGCTGCTGTGTTTCCCACCATGGAGATTGCCTGCTACTGAAACACAACTAGAGAGAGGTATCTGAACAAAGAGTACCACATTCATACTCTTCAATGCATGTAAGAGAAGCTGTGTATCTAAGAGGCAGACTTTACTCACAGTTTATTAAGCATGCTGGTAAGTCATTAGATAACAGCAGTGCAGAAATGGGAAGCGGTGTTATCCGTTGTCTGTTC
Organism: Megaceryle torquata; assembly: GCA_024611175.1. NCBI lineage: Eukaryota > Metazoa > Chordata > Aves > Coraciiformes > Cerylidae > Megaceryle > Megaceryle torquata. Next base: position 41,409 of record JANIJG010013403.1, on the reverse strand, counting down.
TTCATGCACAAAACAAAAGTTCTTTTTGTCAGGCCTAGAAAGTGACAGAGCACCACAAATAGCTGATGAGATGTTAAACTCAATTTTTTATTTTTATTTTTTAAAAGCAATTCTGCAGCATAATAAAGGACAAGACCTCCAGGGGAACACACAACTTATAGATGGTCTATCTTTATGATGCACAGAAGAAAACTGAAAGAATTAAAAAGGAGTCCATTCTAGTGTCTGCTGTCTTTTATCTTAAACCTTCTGTTTATGCCTATGAAAATATTTTACCACTGTTTCTCTAACCACAATGTCTTGTCCATAAGTGTCCCTTTTGCAAGCAAGGATATACTCCTCACATATCCCCACACTACTGTTCTAAGGTGGAACACTACTTCTCTTTTTTTAGAGGCAGGAATCTTTGACATGAGCAAGTTAAAGGCCTTTCCGAAAGGTCTCCAAAAGGTCTAGACTGGCATTTTTCCACTGCACCACAATCTCCCTCCTAACACAACTACATATCTGGGTTTGGAATAAGCTTGGTTGGTATTTTGGCAGCCCTCAACATAGAAATAAAGGATGAAGAAACACTCAAGATAGTTTTTCAGAGCCTAAGCCACCATTCAGTAAAACCAGGGCAAAGTCAATCCTGATATTGTTAATATTTCATAGAAAATCCACCTCATCCAAAGATCTTCTTTTTATAACCTTTCAGGATGTCTTTGTATACTATAAAGAGAGACACAGCCATAATTCCTTGAGGATAACTTCTAAATCTGCTTCAAAGATATACTGGAGCAATACTACAGGATCTAAATGCTTCAAACTTTTGAGCAACCTAGATCTGACATTTGCATCTTAGACCCATCTCTGCTCTGAAGGTTAGAAAGCTGGTCTCATTCCACTGGTGTGATTTTCATTTCAAAAGCAGTTCTCCTGGCAGGCTGCTTTGCTCTCAGCCGATTACGTAAAGTAAACTACTGACATATGCAGACCAGTTGAGGCCATTTTCTCTGTTAAATTCAAACCTTGTTTAAAAAGTGCAGTTTTAACATGTTGTTCTTTCTGAAATATTCCACAATATGTGCTTTCACGTTTGGTTATATAACATCACATTCTTTTACAATAATAAAGCCGAGTGTATTTTGGAATTGTTCGCAGACTGAAGCAGTTTAGAGAATGGGACACATCCAGATGTGAAAACGTTCTGTGGCTTGGCTAGACATGTTACTGAACCTTTGACTCAGACGTCCAAATGATGCTCAGGATGAATTTAGATTTCCTTTCTGAAAGGGACCTAGTGCTTCCCTGGTATGCACAGGGGTTCCTATTTCTGATAGTGGGATTCTGAAGTTTAACACAATTTACCATAAATTTAGCCAAATGTTCCTTCAGTATGATGTTAAAATTGTTCATGAGCTTCATTTAGGTTCTTCTATAGTCTGTAAATAGCCTTGATACAGGAGAATACATCACTGAATAATAATGCTATATTGAGGCTGATGTCTTCAAGCTTCAGACAAGGAGCAGAGATGACTGCTAATAATGTGGAAAAAAAAACCCCTCTGCTTGGTAGTTTTTCATGTATGGGCAAATTGCCATGACTTCCAAATTCATATGTAGGTACTAAACCATAAGTAACAAGGGAATATGCTATACTAACAGAATAAATTATATTTTTTGTAAGTACGTGGAGATTTTCTATGTCAAGAAGCTCACAAGGGATGTGATGTAGGCAAAGCTTCTGTTATGCAGTAGCCTCTTGGGTGGATATGGGCAGCAGATTACAGGAGATTTTGCCAGGGGACATCTCTTTAATATGAAGGCATCTTCATGAACCTATGGAACAGAAAGCAACTCAAACCAACACTGTGGTCTGCATCTCCAAACAGATATTTGAGCTCTGCCAAGGGTGTTACATCATCGACATGAGTCTTGGCACAAAGGATCTCTTGCTCAGATACTATCCATTGTTTACTTCTGCATTATCATGTGTTGCCATCCCCGCTGCAGCTACATGACCTACACATTCAATTGCTATAGCATAATGCTTCACCCTGGTTCTGTACTGTCATCTGCACAGATTTATGTTTCTGACCTTGCAGGAAAGATCCCACAGGATTTACATACATAGAGGTTCTATATTGTCTCTGCACAAGGAGAAATTCGATGGACTTCAGGAATTTATTTACAGCCTCCACGGTCACTCATTGTTCCAGTCTTCAAGTATCAGCTACCTGATACTTGATTTATCTAGCCTGGTCATGTTAGAGGACTAACAAGACTAAGTCTCCACTAGGATCAAATAATCTGCTTCAGTTGGCTTATTCCAGTCCCAGATTCTGGTCTGAATCAGTCAGGACCTGTCCCATTAACTCAACAGCGTTTATTCTGGTGTGAAACAATGGGACTATGTCAACAGTGTGATGGTCTGGCTTTACATCACCTTGAAATCAAAGCAGTCATCATGTCATCAGCCTGTAGAAACACATTGGTGAGTTCACCCACAACGGTTATTTAAAATCTGCCTTTTTTGTTTATTTGTTTGGTTTCTTTCCTGATCTGATTTTGGTGGAAAACGCCGTGCTGACTGCCTTTAAGTTTGCTATTTTATGTTGTTTGTTGCTCTGCTTCCTGGTTATTATTGATATCCCATCATTATCCAAATATTTTCTAACCACAGGAATTAGTGCAACCAGAAATTCTTGGGGTTTTTTTGTTTGTGGGTTTTTTGGTGTTTGGTTTTTGTTTGTAGTTTGTTGGGGGTTTTTTTGGTGGGTTTTTTTGTTTGTTGGTTTGGGTTGGTTTGTTTGTTTGTATTTGCCCTTTGCTTGTAACTTAGGAGTCCTTATTTATTTGTAGAGGCCAAAATTCATAAACCATTTTCATCCTTTCCCTGAATGCAGGCACAACACAGTGATTTACCATGCAGCCAAAGACTTTAGATTTATTACCTCACAACATTTATTGTTTTATTTATCCACACAATTCTTATTTATTCATACAAAGGATTGATCCTGGGACAATTCAGTTTATTGCAGTGGTGAGATTCTAATTCAAATGTTGAGCTTTTGCTGTCTTTATCAAAGTTACTATTTTAAAAACATGCTTATCTCCAAATACCGCTCATTCACAGCTGCGAGATATCTGGGTGGGAAATAGGAGGCAACTTAAAATTGCATTCATGATCTGCTTTATTTGCATATGTACCATGTACACAGAATGGCCACCTCTCCTCGCCAGCAGTAAAAGAGATGTATATTCATGTCTGTGCTCAGCTTTGCAACGATGAAAACTTTGTTTTCAATGAAAAAACCTCTGGATGTTTCATGCACTTATATGGTATTTTGTAGCCCTAGTACTTTAGAGCCAAAGGAAATGTACATGTCCAAGAAAGTTTGCTGGATCCACAGACAGTATTCTTGGAACTGGGCTTAACTGTAATCATCAGGGAAATCACTTTGTTGCTTTCCTTATGCTAGTACAGCTAATGTGCAATACAGTGGGAGCCTTCATCCAGAGCAGGAACTTTTCTACTTTTTCTGAAAGCATCAATTTCATATCTGGTAAAGTGATGAGCAGCACCTACACAAAAAAAGCATACAGACTTTTCTTCTCTTTGCACTTTGTCTCTGGGAAGCTTCACACTCACATATATTAATCTACTGGGTCTATTCTAGAGACTTCCAGCTCTGCATCAAGGGTTGAGAGTAATCTCATCTAGAATCAGGCATCTGTAGCATGGATGTCTACAGCTAAACTAGGCATCTGAGTTGCCATTTGTAGTTAGTGGAGAAAACCAGTCATTTTCAGGGGCCAAAGTTAGGGACCTTTTTTATTCAGCACTGGCCCGTGTTAGATATTTGTCCTGTATGAAAAGGATTTCACCCTAAAATCTACTTAATAGATCTCCATTGTCTATAAAGGGAGCTTGGCTGATTGGCTCATATACAGACATATATGTTAGTGACATCTGAGCCCCATCTCTTCTGTCCAAAGTAAAATTTCATCCAGATTTGGCATCCTCTGTGGATTTGTAGTGGGGTTTATACTTCATCTAAGTAAGGGAGATATTTCAGCCTTCGCTACCAAAACCTCTTTATCACTTTCTCAGTCACTCACCATGTACTGTACCATGACCTTGCTTGGCAGTCACACTCAAATGTTGGATATAAGTTTTGACTTTGACCACTTTTGAATTAATTTAAATACAAACTGTCTCAATTTTTTAAGTTCCTCTAAGATAAAGCCTTTCCTTCCAATGCATCTCACAGGCAAAAATTCTGTATAAACTTTAGGTTCTCTTTCGTGAGCAAGCTGCAGAAATTGTCTAGAATCAAACTACTTAAGAGTATGAAATTCATGGATAACTTTACTCAGAATACAGCTAACTCTATGCCGTTATGACATACAATCCATATGTTACATACATAGCCACATCTATACTATTTTAGTGGCTTCCCCTTCTGTGTTCATCAGACCTCAGCTGTATCTCTTCACCTCCGCTAAGGTCCATGGCTTTTCCTTCCTATCTTTTCCTACTATCCATATTGAGACAGAGGCTCCTGCTTCTGCCTCACGTTTGCCATGTCTTCGGGAAGAAAAATAGTTCCTGTTAAATATCATCCCTGTTTGTTGTTCTTCAGATTCCTCCTCGTAGCTCTCCTTGGCCTCGATGCCTAGAAAATACTTGGCAATACATGCTGTCTTGCTGACTAATGCAGTTGCATCGTTTCCTCACTCGACATATAGGTCTATTTTCTTTTGTCTTGGGTTTAGATTGTAACACTATTCACCCATCTATATACAGTGCTGAGCTCAACTGCTCCAGAGCGAACATAGTACAATGAGGCAATACTAACAGTCTGATAAACAATCTTGAAAAATTGGGGATAAATAACTTTTCACAAAAACTTTTCCATGGAGATTTCCGCTGTCCTCTTTCGTAAACACTAGCACTGTGCTCCTTTTGTTATAAATTCTTCAATTCTTCTGGTTTTTATTCTTTCATGCTTCTAGTTGAAAAACTTCAGCTAGGTCCTGAAGCCAACATACTGTTGCAAGCATGTGCTTTTTTTGGTAAAATTATTTTATTTTGCTTGTGTCTGTAAACTACCACATTTTAGGAGGGGGAAAAAAAAAAAAGAAAAAGCAAAAATAAAGGAAAATTCACTATCTTTCTGAATATGCCCAAGGGAGGCAGGAAACTTCCAGGCTGCAGCAGGTTTCTGCTGCTTGGACAGAAAGGGTTACACTTCAACTGGGTATTGGTGAGACAAGGTTTATTGGTAATCCTTTTTATTAGACCAGCTGGTATAGCTTGAAAAATTAGACAACTTTCTAAAATATAAGCCCTTCCTATGTTCTAAATATGTCCAAAATATAACATATATAAAATGGGCTAATGTATCTCATGCCATAGAAACAAGAAACAGATGAACACACACCAGGAAAGGTGTAATATACAGCCAAGCCCTGAGCTAATACTACATTTGTTCTAGAAAGAACAGTTAATGCTACATCAATAATCTAAGGCTTACTTTTACTAAAGGATGCTATTCTACTTAAGTAGATGGAGTTTTGAAATAGGTATTTAAACACCCCATAGGCAATTAGAACAGAAAGAAAACCTCCACTGATTTTATGGAGTGGCTAACAAGTGCCATCCTGGCCTGGAACCCACACAGAGCAGTTACAGCTGTGATTACATTCCTATGTGAGATAAATATCCTACTTTGAAAAAGTCCTTCTAGACCCCGTATTCTACCCTCAAACAACTCTCATGTTTGAAAATAGGGTGTCATTTACAGAGATACAGTGTCTCATTTGTGTCTTATCTCCAGTGAAATCCCAGTGAGGAGATAATAGGTGGAAGAATTAAACTGCTACACTGCAGTAATGAATAATGCAAATACCCTTGAGAGGCAAGAACTATGTATTCACTGAACTTGTTTCTCCCAAAGGTATGAAAACTGAGCACTGTCAGTAGGCAAAAGCAGTTGATCAGGGAACTAGCTCAGGTGCTTGTCACCATTAAACATCTATCTGTGCCTGCTCTAGGGTAAAAGCATCTGTCGATGCAGACTGTAGCTGAACAGAGCTACTCAGAAACTGATACAGAAGGCTATAGGGGTTTCATCAGGAATAGAAATCCTTAGAAACTCCATCTCAGTGCAATAAGCCAGCACTCCCTCAGAACTCTGCCAAACCTTTTGTAGGCACCTCAACAGCTCTGTCTTCTCTTTTGTGCCCTGTTCCTCTGGATTTTTTTTCCCCTCTATTTTCTGCTCTCCACTAGACATGCTTTATGTGTTGGGAAACGCTGTTAATCTGCTACGATGCCCAGAAGCTCTTCCAGATGGACAAAAATGTTTTATTCTGATAAAGTGCTCCAGATGCAAGATTATTGATTCTCAAGAAAAAGGGAGGAGAATACCTAGGAACAGTCCTTTTCTCAAGGACAAGATATATGCTTAATAATTTTTCTAACTCCCTTTTATGCTTGTCAGCAGCAACTTGTGCTCTCCCCATTGTTTTGTCTGTAGAGGAGGACCTAATCTTCATCTTGGTGTTTTATCATCCACGCAAGTAACTTTTAGGAGAGGTAGTGAGCTTACCTGATATTAGTCATTTTGTTGCAATGATTGCTGCTGCTTCAAATCTGTTGATCCTGACATTCTGGTAATATCTGCACATGACTGTCTCTGTTACAGTTCTAGGCACTGTCACTCCTCTTTAGCAGTGTCTTGATCTGATGCAGTATCTGCTCAGCACTGTGAAATTAGTCACCTTTATGTAACACAGGACTGTTCCAAAAAGCCAAACTTTTTCAATTTATACTTGAAAATTTCAGACTTAAGTTAATAGGATCCACTCAACAGGAGTTACAGGGGCCTATTCACCTCAGGTATGCATGTGGTCTGAGCAGAACTAAAGACTGTAATATTGAGCCCTGAGTTAACCTACTATTTTTTTATTTTTCAATTGTAAGGTAACAGTCTCAGATTTTCTAAATTCTTAGCAAGACACAGAGGACAGAAATGGCCCCATCCGGAAGTAAATGTCTAAATCAGAGTAGATGAATGGTGCTTCTCCTCCACTGATTGCTTATGGACCTCAAAGTGGTAAGCTGAGACAGTCACCTCTGTTGTGAACATGAGACACCGAGGATGACAAATCCCATCTAAACTGCCTAAAAAGACCTGAAAATACTTGAGTAACCATGTTCCAGCATAGATTATATATGCTGACAGTTGCCATGGGACAATTACCTCTTTGTACTGCCAATGAATATAGTTTGTCCCTATACATCAAGCAGCATGAGCATTCAAGCAGATGGGTCAAGATTCACGATGGTTCTACCTTTGCAATATTTGTTTCTGTCTTCATCCCTGAAAATCTAAGGAATAAAGGTACTAGTTGTTCAACTTTAGCACATGTTAGGATTACATCTTTATTTACATAATCACATGCTATTTTGTCCCACAGAGCAGAGTACAAAATGATTTCACAGGAGGAAGGAATCAGGACAACCTTCCATCTGGCATCTGCTTAGCTTTCCAACCTATATGCATGATGTTTTTCATAGGATATACAGGAGATGTAATGATAAGTTTCATGTGAATCTTGTTCATTGTATAGTCACAGAGTGAGGACAATGGTAAATGAGGAGAAGACACAGCAGAGAAATGAGGTTATTTTTTAGCATTGGTTTTCTTCACAAAGGACTCTGGGAAATGGTGGAGAATGGGAGAAAAAAATAGGTTATTAGCAAAGACTATGGAATTAAGTTACAGGAGCATAGAATAAATGATAGCATGACTCAAAAACTGTGGATGCTCACTGTAGATCTTTTAAGATTCGGTGAGATGCCACTAAAACTATACAGCATGCTTATGAATGTTCAATCAGTGTTTTAATGTTGAGAAGACAGGGGAATTCATTTTCTATCTGGAGACTCCAATACTGGTCTCTAAAAAAGAGCATCAGCAATATGTGCCTCATTTAACCTTCCACTGCTTGCTTAGGTGTAATACAGAGGCATTGTCAGCCTCATGGTTGCTCTAGTAGTACATCCTGTCTGGACTTAGGTCAAGCTTCTGTAGTTCACACTATCATCCTGAATGTTTGTATATATCGTGCAGACAAGCACAGCATAGGGCATCTTCTGGTACCTGCTGATCCATACTTGCAAGTCTGTATAGTAAAGATGTTCCTGATCTTACCTGCTGTCATTTTTTTTCTGGAGAAGATGCCCTGCAGAAAGCAGAAGTAGAAAAATGCATTCCCATTTGAAAGTCATATTGGTAGATGATCTACCAGGTTTAAATTCGAGGTGTGATGTTTTATGTTGTTGCAACAAACTATTTTGGCCTTGCCAATGGTAAGTCTGGATAGCCTTTGAGTGTGTGTATGTGTCTAATTTTTCATAGAATCATCTTTAAGTATTGGTCAGTGATATATTGTGGCTCTAAGTGGTGTGCAAAATGTGCAGTGTGCAAAGTGGGAAAGCATTATTTTGCCTGGTTGGGAACATCTCCCAGGGCTACATCCTCCCAGCTGAGAACCGACAGTCCAAGCGCTAACCAGTAAGGTAGTACAAATTCGGTGTCATTTCTAGATCAGTCCTGTGTCAGAATGAAAGGAAAAGTTCTTCAAAGGGCTTTTCTGCTGCAGAGCCCTCCAAGTGCTAGCCATATCAAATTGCCTCCTTCACCTAGAAGCTAACTTCTCCCTGTTTGTGCTCCAGGATACGTATCTGTCAGGTATCAGTACGATACCTGAACTTTGAACTTTTTTTGAATGATATATGTGTCAGTATCTGTATGAGGCCACTGCTCTTGAGTCCTGTAAGGCTACTTTTAGCTTTTCATAATGGATCTCCTGGGCTTTATTCTTTCAGCCACAGCCACATATCTTACTGTCTTAGGCTCCATAGGCCAGAAAGTGTCTATAGACAGATGCTCTTATCCATTGCCAGCTGTTGGTGGAAGAAGTGACCACTTCTGCCTGTGCCACTGTCCTCACCAAGGCTGCTATTCTTCCTTCCCTTCTAAAATACCAGCTCCATGGGTTTCTCCTGGTGAAGCAGTGGGAACGCTCCCTAACCCATTTGAGTGAAAAACACCCAGCTTGTCTTAGAAAGTTTAAATAATTCATTTTCACAATCTAGGTCACTTTGCCAGAGACAGGTTTAGAAGTGTTTACATGAACAACTCAGCTGACAGATATGAAGGATCAGGAATCTATGAAAGAGAGGCAGTGAAGAACATTTCTTCCAGTGTCACAGCTGAATCTATAGGAAGGTATCAGGTCACAGACTGCCTATTATTCAGGAAGAATGTGGGCAGATGATGTAGACAACTAGTAGAGAAGCCATGCTTCGGTGCTTGGGATACTGTTTGAGCTACAATTGAAAATGGAATGAAAATCTAGAAAGACGATCAAAATCTGACAAATCCTCACACATCTTCTAAAAAGGATATGTCTGTCTCACTCATACACTACAGTACTCTGAATCCATGAATAAGATAGTAAAAGAATCAGGTGACAGAGCTGAACTTGAATGAGCCTTTGAATAAGTTCTTTACAAGGAGTAACTTTCAAGAGAAGTAAAATGCCATCACAGGCCAGATATGGGAGCAATCAGTACTTACTCCACCCGTGTTCATCACAGCCAAGAGTTCACCCTGAGTAGCCAGATGTTCACAGTAGAAACCACTGTACTCAGCACAGCCTTGCCAGGCTGCCAAATGGCAACAGACATCCCAGTCCTCACCCCTTGGTGTCCTGCTACAGTACTTACACTGTTGCTGGAATAACATGCTATACAGACCTGGGAATGGTGGTGGGGACAGTGTCACCTACTCTGTCATAAATGTCAGAAGAAATGCTGTCCCCAGATCTGTTCTGGTGAGAAGGATTAAGAGAGAGAACAAATGCTCTTTCTACTTGCCATGATTCTTCCAGAGAAAAAGCATGATAAACCAGAAATCAATAAAGTACTTTCTACCCAAACTAAACTCTTGCTTACATAATATGAAAACCAACTTGTATTATTGTCTTTAATGTTGCCACCTGGGGACTAGTCTCATTATATTCCTTGTTTGGAGTGGTGTCCATGGATTTACTTATGAATGTTTATTACTAAGCTGGAAAAGAGGTGAGAAGTAGGGAGGCAAAACTTGCAGACTAGCCAGTATTATTTAAGGAAGGAGAGACCTGGAGACAGAGCAAAGACTTTCTGAAGGGTTATTTTGGAATAATGTGCTCAGCTTGGCCACTGTGTCTAATAAAGAATATAGCTGAAAGAAAAAGGCTGAAAGATGGGCAGTAAAAATCATGTTAAGAATGGAAAACCATGAGCATTAAAGGAAAAATGCTGAAACTTAATTTTAGAAATGGGAAAATGAGGGGAGACTATGATGAAGTGCATGAGATGAATGCTTAAAAGAGGCACATTGGGATTCTTCCATTCATATGCTTTTCACAAAAAGCCATTCACTGAAACAGAATAGCAGTGAGCGTGAAAGGGAAGGAGGGAAGTATTATTTCAAACACTATACAACCTTTACTGACTTACGAGGTATTAGGGTGGGAGATCAGCCAGGCTGAAGAAAGTATTCTCTTAATTTTTCATGAGTATTTTCTATTTTCATGAAAAAGGTGATCATCCCCACTTAAAGGAATAGAGATCAAACTGTGGTAACGGCAGAGATAGAAACCCTAGAATTCCATGGCTGGCGTGGATGTAGCCAATCTGTTGGTGGTACTTTTAGGGAAAAAGCACTAACTGCCAGTATTCATGCACTGGGTTTTATAGGATCTGTCCATTACCAAGGATAAGATACTTAACTAAATAGATCACAATTCGATCCAGTATGATAGATAATTCCTATGCAAACCCACTTTGGTGGGCATCCTGATTAAAGAAAAATTTAGGCATCTATATCGAATCACCTTGTTTGGCTTTGAGTGTCAACAGGACGAGATAGTGGGATTTGCTTAAATCTTGCTATGGTGTTTGCTTAAATCTTGCTATGGTGTTTGCTTAAATCTTGCTATGGTGTTTGTAATTTTTTTGTAAAACACCTTTAGATTCTCCCTCTCACTAAAGTAACACTTGAAGTGACTTACACTATAGGTATTGCATGGGAAAATGCATGTAATAAAACCTTTGTCCTCAGATGTCTCCAAAATGGTACACTCTTGATATGAAAAAAAGACTCCCAGTGAAGGCAGAATTTGCTGGGGATTTTTTTATTTCATTCTTATAGTCTCTTTGTCTTTGCACTCAGTACAATGTTAAACTCTTCGATAGAACTATGGCATGAAATTATGGCTGAGAAGATGAGGAAATGCTGTGTATATAATAACTGTAGGTGTATACACATTTAAAGTTCGCTGTTATCTTTGTTGCTGTGAAATTGTAAAGCCACATACAATGTGGTTTTAGTACTGGACACATTTCTTCCACTAGAAACATGGTAGATAACTCTGTTTTGGTTGTTTGTGGCAGCTGTCTATATACCATATATTTAAAAAATAGACCCAGGCCAATATGAACCCTAATAATTCCTGGAATTATATTAGGAAAACCCAACCAAACAAAAAGAGAGATAAGCGAATTATTTTCTTTACTTAAAAGCTTTTGAAACTTCTCCTTCTGGAAGATGTGTCATCAGCCTTTGGTAAGGAATTCAATATTTCAATTTACAAATTCAATTTACAAATTGCTATGAACCAGAACTGTAGTGCATATGAAATGAACATGAACAAGGGGAAGACAAACAATTGTCACCAGCAGCCTGACAGCCAGTGCCTGCTTAGCTGCTGTGGGAATTTGTGTATAAGCATGAGTATCACTAAGATATGAAATCTCTGTAACTGTGACGTGCCATTCCTGGGTAAAACAAAACAAAGGGTAGATTAGGTGATCACCATTGTTGCAAATCTTAAACCAAAACAAAGCAATCTTTCTTTTCTTTTCCAGTATTTAAACATCTCATCGTTGAGCCAAGATTAAAATAACGCTATTCTGCAGACGCCTGTACATTATCCTGTGGTCCAGTGGCTGAAGATTTAGTCAGGGTTGCTATTTGGGACCTTCTCCCCAAACCACTGACCTCCAGTTCAGGTCTTCAACAAAATGGCCGCAATCCAGTAGGTATGTTCAGGGACCTTGAAAAATTGCTGATCTCCAGTTTTCTTTGTGGTGTGCAGGCCAAGATGCAGGCAGGGCTCCTCCAGCAGCAATTTGAAAATGCAGTCCTAATATAACCTCTTCCAATTGTCTGACTTGTACTGAAACTTGACTTCATAAATACAATGGTCAGCTTTGAGGTGGTTTTAGCTCTACAGACGAACTGTGAGAATGATGTTGAACTGTGGCGTTTCACTATGAGGTCAGAGAAACTCAGGGTTGTGAGTCACAGTCACAGGCGGATTGAAAACAGCTGTTGGGGCTGACACCTATAATATGAACAGTGATTCCAATGTCCTCCATTGTGCTGACACTGGAACTTGTCCAGTTTCTTGATGAGCTGGTTCTGGGCACCAAAATGGTAGGAAACTAGTTCAGGGGAAAAAAAAAAAAAAAAAAGCTTTCTGATAATTTACTGTCTTGGGAGTTGGTCATCAAGTGTCAAATAAGCATAAAAGTAGGCACTAGGAAGAAGATGGGATCATATAACTAGGGGTTGAGCAGGGCTGTGGCAATTAGACTGACTTAAATTGTCACAGAATTGTTACCAGAACTGGACAGCCCTTGTAGATCAGAATCCCATGTTTGTGGATGGAGATCCTTTCCTGTGTTCAGCTGTGCTAGCTGGTCCCCAGCCTCCTCTCACCAAATGATGCTGTTGCCCAATGTCTGCCAGCAGTACTGACCTGTACAGGCACATCAAGCCAGGACACATTAAAGCAGCTAAGCAAACCAAACCATCTGGGACTGAAGTGTGCTGTGAGACAGGTTTGCCAACAGAGAGGGGACAATAACCTCCACAGGAGGAACATGGCAAGGTTTGATGGGCTCAGTATACAGGGCACTTGCAGCAAGTACTCCTGTGGTCATAGCTGTTTACAATATGCATGCTGGTTTCTAGCCTTAAAGAGACTTTATGTTCTAGCTTTAAAACGTAATTTAAAAAATAATGAAAACAAACCAAAAAACAGAGATAGGCTACTACTAGGTGGCCTGACAACAAAATTTCTTCTTACAGGGAAGAAATACCAGGTCTCTTTATTTTAGTGGAGAGAGACACAGCAAGAAGAGATGGTAAGAGCTGGAGCCAGGCAAATTTCACATGAAAAATAAGGCACGATTGTTCAACTGTGAGAGTGATTAACCAGTGGAACAGACTACCACAGGAAGCAGCAGACTTTCCATTTCTTCAAGTCTTCAGCTCAGGACTGGATGTCTTTGTGGAAAATACTTTTAAAAAACATGAGATTTTGGGCTCCACACTACCTAGTTCAGTAAAATTCTGTTGTGCTTATTAAACAGGCAGTCAATCTGGATGATGTAATACACCTTCTAATCTTAAAAATCCACAAAGTGTAAATGAAACAGCTGTTGAGCTCCACTACAGAACTGGTCAGGGTCCCTTGTCAGTGGCAAAGTTTTTTGCAGCTCCTGATGACCTGGTGCCCAGGACAGCATCCTACTCCTGCTGAGTAGTCCTCTGAGGTCAGTCTGTCTCTGTCTGAAGCCCTTAGTTATGATTACCTCCAATTCAACATTCTTTGTGTCCAATTCAGACTGCGTTATATAAAAGCAGAACTACAAATTAAAGGAAAGATTAGTACCAAGTGAAAGGTAAGTGGAACAAAGCAAATTTAGTTAGATGGAATAGATGCTGCATGTGAATGAAGGCTGAGTAACAAGCTTTTCATGCAGTCTGAAATCTGCAATTTTCTCAGCAAGTCTGAGAAAAGCTCTCCAAGGCGTCCTTAAAAATCTGTGGTTTTTCTCTCCTGAAAATAATAAAGCAGCTCCTAAAAGAGCACTTTCCCTCTATAGGATCCAAAGTCCATTAGTGAAGAAATCAGCATTATTATTCCCTTCAGTTTTATACATGGAAGTGAAAAAAGTGAATTATCTAGTCAGAAAAGTGAGTTAACTAGTCAGAAACTAGTGTGAGTGATCCTGCTGTCTATATCTTAGATAAGTATCTCGCAAGGTTACAAATATACAAATATCTTTCTTTAATTAGAAGGAAACCAATTAATTTTCTTAAAAGTGTTTTGTATAATTGTCTTTTGATAATAACCCTGAAGGAAATGGGCAAAGGGATTCTCTTTTTCATAGCTGGATCTGGCCCCAGTGATTTCTGCCAAATACAGTTGAACAACAGACAACATATAGTTAAAAGCTGTAAACATTTCTGGTACCCTCTGGGGTGTCATTTCCATCCATTTAACATCTTCTTTAGAAGTAGTTGAGATGTTAAGAGTCCATCCACATCCAGCAGCGTGGGTACTGTGCAGCCCAATGGCAAATGAATGATATCGGGTGGGAAGAGAAAAGATGCAGAGTGCCTGCTGCTCAGCCTGGAATTCAGCATGCAGCTGTGCAGGACACAGCTGGATGCCTGCCTGCCACTGGAGAATTTCCATGAAACCATGATTAGATCCAGTTAGCATGTATGTGCTTGGACTGTCTGTGCACTTGGCTACACAATTTAAAAGCAGGCCTTCACTTTGAGGCTAAACTGAAAAATAATAATTGTTGGAGCAGGGCCAGAGAAGGCCACAAAAATGATGCGAGGGCTGGAACCCCTGTGCTGTGAGGCCAGGCTGAGAGGTGGAGCTGTTCAGCCCGGAGAAGAGAAGGCTCCGGGTAGATCTTAGTGCAGCTTTTCAGTACTTAAAGAGTGCTTGTAAGAAAGATGGGGACAATCTTTTTAGCAGGGTCTGTTACGACAGGACAAGGGGTGATGTTTTTAAAGTAAAAGAGGGTAGATTCAGGCTAGGGAGAAGGAAGAAATTTTTTATGCTGAGGGTGGTGAAACACTGCACAGGTTTCCAGAGGGGTCATAGATGCCCCATCCCTGGAAGGTCAGGTTGGACAGGGCTCTGAGCAACTTGACCTAGTTGAAGACACCCTTGCTCACTGCAGGGGGAGTGGGCTAGATGGCTTTTAAAGGTACCTTCCAAACCAAAACATTCTATGATTCTATAAATATTACAACACTGTTTTCATCCCTGAAAGAGTCACAGAAAGCAACTCAGCATAAGCTATGGTACACAGAAAGGATTTGAAGACTCCAAAGTTTTTGTAGTCAGTTTTTTTCTACCAGCCAACTTTAAACCACTTCCCAGCAACAAGCCAGCATGCTTACTGTGGAAACATTGACTCTTACATTTCTCAGGGATCATCAGACATACGTAGCTACACTGAGCTCACATCTTGCCTTGGCACTAAAGGTAAAGGAAACAGGCCAATACAACTTTGCTCTGCTTCTGCTGCTGTGTAATCTGTTAGACTATTTTATTATCTATTAATTCCTGTTAATTCTGTGCTTCCTTCTTGTCTGCCCTGCACCCAGAACATGCCTGTATAGCAAGGAACTTAAGAGGCCATTGGCTTCATTTGCCTTATATAGTATCAGTTACACCTAAAATATTCCTGGCTCACATTTCTCTGTCCTTAAAGTCTCCATATACCATCCTCCACAGCAATCTATCACTATTCTTTATCTATTCCTATAGTTTTCTATATGTAAATTTAATCTTCTTTAATTAATGCCCAATGCTTCTTGTCCTATAGAAATTTCTTCTTTTCAATGGCCTTTTATTTCTTTCATGTCTATTATCTCTTCTCAGTTTTCTGTTGTTTAGAGCAATAAAAGTTCCTTTTTTTGGTTTTTCTTTTCTTTTTTTTTTTTTTTTTTCCCCATTGCAGGCCATGGTGTCAACCCTCTCATCATTCCTGATGGTTCTTCTCTGGACATTCTCCAGATGAGTCATATTGTTCTTGAAGCATAGTGCCTGAAACTGGATAAACAGATGAGACCTTAGCTGCAATAGATGACATTATTTAACTTTTTACCTGTTACAATCCCCTCAGCCTTCTTCCTGAAACCTGGTCCTTACTTGTATGTTCTCTATCCCGTGCTTGTGCAGTTAAACATTTTTGCCCAAGAGTGGTACCTTGAATTTATCCCCATTAAACAAATAATTTCAGACCCTTTTAGAAATATGTGAAGAGCTTTTGGAATTCTAATCCTATACCCCAGTGTATTTTCAGTCCCCTCCAACCTCTTCATCATTTCCATGTGGAATGTGCCCATTTTCCATTCCAGCATATAAATTATTAGTGAATAATTTGAAAAAGACTTAACGAGGGAGAGGTCCACTTGGCAGTAGTGCTATACTAATAAAGGATGGTAGCCAGGAACAGTACAACACAATCGCAACAGCACTGTCCTAGTCTGGTAGAACCCAATGCAACTATAGACCAAATTTATCATCTCCAAACCTTTTAAGTTCTTCAAGAGGAAAAGTGGTGCAAAGCCATGCAGGGCTATGGTTTAATCTGTCATTTTTAAAAGCAGCATCAGCTTATGTATTCTGTTTCCTACCTTTCCTTTGGTGCTTGCTCATACCCCTGCATAGCCTCTTCTGTCATGCCAACACAACTATTTGTGTAGCCCCGTGGTAAACCAGGTTAGGGTAAAAGTAAACCAGAACAAAGAGAAATACAGCTTAGGACAAGATGCATGCCCTGAACCAGGTTGCTGTGGAGCTTGGGCCCACTCAAGGAAGAGGACAGGAAAGTGTGGCTGGAAGTGTAAGCTCAGAATGGGTTTAAGATAAACTCAGATCTTGCTGCTGCTCAGAGAAATGTCTCCACACACTTCTCTGCTCTTGTCTTCTCTCTGATGCTGTGTGTAGTACTTAAAACTATTCTTTCTGGCTTGGTCAGTTTTCAATCTGGTCAGATCCCCTGATCTGTCTGACTGCATATCTAAACAGTTGGTAAGGGTGGCAGTAGACATAGGAGAAGGGTCCCTAATACACAGTCTCATGACTGGCCTTCATCTAACAAAAATGATGGTTTGGTCCAGAAAAATTTCCTTTATTGCACCTTCTACCAGCTCAGCGTGTGGCTGGGTGACTGGTAAAAAGGACACAGCAAGTACCAGCAGGTTGTCCTGGGGCTGTTTCACCAGTGCCTTTAGGTGCCTCTTAGCCTGCCACATTGCTGAAGGCCTTCCATCGCAACTCTGTACCTGCTTCCCACCCCCAGCTCTGTGTCCTCTCACCCCAGCTGCCTTGGCAATGTTTCCCAGAGCCTCTGGAACAGTATTTTTCCTTTGTAGTTCTCATGTTGTTATTCTCATGACCTTGCACCTGCAAATCCCTGATAGTGTTCTCGGCTGGTTCTCATGGGAAGTGATTGCCACCAACATCACAATTCACCTCTTCTTCCCACTTTTTCTTACCCTTTGCTTGTAGCTTTTTGTTTACATTACAGGGGGCACAAAGCTCAACAACTGTCCAGCATGCAGCACCTGCACCTCAAGTGGTTACAAGCAATAGCAGTTGGATGCATCCAAATAAACATTATATTGTTCCTATGGGAAAAGTGCTGCAGGAGAGCCCTGGAGAAGAGCCTAGGAGAGGATGCATTCTGGGGACCCTCCCCTCACTTTTGTCTCAGCTGCCCCCTTGGAAGAGTTCTCTCTTTCCCTTGTGTTAGCAACAAACCAGCCTTAGAGCAGCTTTGCAGTGTCTTCCATTAATCTAAATAGGGTTCATCATCATGTGTAATGAAGGGGAGGGAACACATGGCTGAGGCAGGAGGGAGAGTGACAGTGGGATGGCAGCTGCATTGGATTACAGTAGGGTGAAACTATACTCCTAGGTGTGAAGAAAAGCCATTAATATCCAAGATTTTCCACTTTGTAGAGAGTTAACAAGTTTACATGAACTGGTGCAAGTAAAGGAATGGTTCAATAATAGAGAGCTGCCAGTCACCACAGGACTAGGTAGATACTGGGCAGCAGGGTTCTTGGGAGAAGAAAAGGCAACAGCGAAGTCATGAGGTGATAGGACACAGGAGCTGCTCCAGCAGCTGCTGGTGTGGACTGTTGTCCCCTTAGCACTGCTGGCAAATCTGTGCCTGCACCCTGTTACGTGGTTTCACAGTTACTTTGGAGTCTTTCCAGCACAACTACTGAAAAACTAAACTGAAATAGAAGCTGAGATAATAACCCATTTATTTAAATATAGATTAACCTTATGTGTCAGACCATTTTTCCCAGCAAACAATTCCTGCACCATGCAGCTAAAGAAAGCCTGAATTAGAAAGAATGTCTCTAAGGCATTTCTAAATCATCAGATTTTGTTGCAGCTCATCACTGCACTGATATTATAGCACTGTGAGTAGCTTCTGGAGATGATGCCAACACAGTCATCATGGCTATGTGCGTTTCAGTGGAAAATATTTTGGGCTAAGCACTGTGCATGGCTTTTTCAATAGAAAAATATTTAAGGGAAAAGTGTACTGTCATAGTAAGTTACATAGAAAAAACAGGGTGGGGCATGGGAAAAAAAGCAGAAGTTACATGCTAAAAGGCAAGAGCTACATTTTGCAAATTTTTATTCAATTATCCGTGTATTTTTTGCATTAGCTGCTCCTTTGGTGAGTGATGTTTGCACAAGAACATCCAATGTAGCACAGGGCCTGAGTCTGTATCATCTTCCCCACGGCCTGGCTGGGTAACAGGGTTGTTGATCTAAGCAGATTCCCTGGGGTTAAGGAAAGCATCAGGCCAAGAGGTGCCTGCCCAAGAGGTGCCAAGAGGTAATGAAAGCATGAGGCTTCTCTGGGCAGTCCTCATCTCGTGCATTCTTCCCAAGTTAAATACAAATCTTGGTGAGGATTGTCCTCATAGTGTTTTTTGGGAAGAAAATGGAGAAAATTCTAAGGAGGTAGCTGCACATACTTCTGCTCACTATCCAGACAGGGCAAGTGAAATTCAGTTTATGTGAACCTTAGTTTCTTATACCGGCCTTCCAGATTCTTTGATGCTGTGGTGACAGATGTAGTACTTTACTATCCACACTTCTAGGAACAAGTTCCAGGATGGCCAAGAGGATGGACCTTAGCCCTTAGCATTTAGGACATTTTTAATTGCTGCTGATACAGGTGTATTTGCCACACCAGCAGCTGAGTTCCTGTCAGTGATGGAGGCTGCATTGTTACTGGACTTTGTCACAGAGCCAGTGTAAGGCTGCAGATCCTCTGCATTTCTTCCATAAACTGGGGTCTAAAGTCCCTTTGTAGATATGCTTCATGCACTGTCAATGTGCCTTAATGGTTCAATGAGAGCTCCTTCACACAGATAACTAACTAGCTCTTCTGGAAGAAAGGTCACTTTAAGCTAGACTGAAGGCTCTGTTCATATGAGCTATGGGTCCATGAGGATTTAAATGGTGACGATATTGGCTTAAGTAACTCTGGCTTGTTTCCTCCCACCTCCCTCTCTTCCCACCAATTGTTCATGTGCCACTCCCTGCACTGCACCAGCAGAACTTTTTGTGTAGCTACATTGTGAACAAACAAGGGAACTGATCTAATACAACTGGGCAAAATGGAGGAATGTTGTTTGTTTTCTTCTGCCAGATCGTTAGACCTGTGTGATTCATTAAAATCTATATAAATCACTCCCTGGTGGAGAACAAGAGGGCAGGTGGAAGCAGAAGAAATTAGATGGATGGGGTGGGATGGGACTGCCTGAGCAGTGCTGTTGCTGACCATGAAACCACTGACCAAGTTTAGGCTTTACTGGTGCTCACTAAACTTGTTGCCCCTCTGTCATCATGGCAACAGAGCTGTTAAGAGTAGCATAGACAGTCCTACACCTTGGGTCAAACTTTCACCTTTGAAGACAAACCACAAACTAATGTGGCACACGGGGAGATTTCAGGGGATTATTAAGCTGTAATTCACCACCACCACCAGGATGAGATCTTGTTTCTCAGCCATCTTTCACTCCTGGCTGAAGCCTCTAGCCCTCCTTTGTACCAGTGCTGTTTGTCATCAGTGAGTTTGCAGAAGACTGGTCTTATTCATTAGCTAAAGAGAAAAGATCAAGTTACTTCTTGCTTGATTAGTTTTCTTCTGGGTTAGTGAGCTGAACTGGGTCATTGACAGACATTTTAAAAGCAGAGCCTATGGAAGAGAAGTGGTGGAAAATGAGAACTAGGAATGTGGAGAAGGTTTGGAAAGGGGGGTGGGTGAGATATCTTTCCTCCAGTAGTGTTTTGTTGTTAGATCAGCTCAGCTGTCTCCAAATTGGGATACACCTTCCATGAAGGTTGTTAGCTCTAGCAGATGGATACAATGTATGACTTTGATCCATATCATCCTGAACTTCTGCAGCAAGATTTAAATGTGTGAGCTGTTCCTTGCTTTCAGAACATGAGTCAGCTAAAGGTTTGACCCATTAATCTTTCAAAGTGAGAGAGGAAAAAAAGACTGCAGCCTTTTCTGGCTGTTGCATTGCCATTATGTTAATGCTTTTTGATGGTTTAAATGATTTTTCATTGTTTTCTAAATCTGCTGTTTCCATAAGGCAAAAACTATGATGTAAGCTGTCAGACCTACAGACTCAACCAGTGTTCTGAAAATCCAGCTGTGTTTTCAGATTCTTAATAAAAATACCAGTAAAACAGCCTCTGTAATTGGAGATTAATTGACAGGGCTCTTGACAATACATGAAGCAGAACAGAATCCACCTCCGTTGCCATGGCTATGTTTTCCCATCGAGCTAACAGAATTATAAAAATTACTCTTTCCAGTTAATTCAGCAATTCTGACCTATACACACATAGAAAACAGTTAATAGCAATAAGAAGGAACACTTTTTATACAGCAGATGCAGGTATCAGGTAGTTTTGGTGCTGGGCAGTGTTGTACCAGGGGCAGCACAAAGGCCAGGGCCCCACTGTAAGTGGAGCTCTAAAGAGGCAGACTCATAGCTGCTCCACTAAGTAATGGGAGGGGTTTGAGGGCCACAGGTCCTGCCTGCAGAGATCGCCTCTCCGGCCTTTTTTCTGCTCCCAGTGGCAGTGGCATCAACAAGCTCAATTTGCCAGAGGAGATGTCTTGCTGAACCTGTTGCAAACAAGAATGAACTGATCAAAGATGTGAAGGTGCAGTCTTGGCTGCAGCAAACCCAAGACTGTAGACTCAAAAATCTTGAGAGAAATGAGCAAGGCAAATAGTAAAACCACAACCCTGGACTTCAGGAAAGCAGATTTCAACTTACTCAAGAATCTTCTTGGCAAGATCCAATGGGAGATTAACCCAGAGGGCATGGAGCTCGGGGCAGCCAGTTGATCTTCAAGGAGAATCTCCTCTAAGAAAAAGAGCAGCCCGTTCCAATATACAGAAAATCAAGCAAGTGTGGCAAGGGGCCAGTGTGTATGTAAAAGGGACTCCCAACAGAGCTCCAACACAAGAAGGAAGTGTACAGAAAGTGGAAGCACAGATGGGCTGCCCAGGAGGAATACAGAGACATTGCCTGAGCATTCAGGGCTGGTGTTAGGAAAGCCAAAGCTCAGCTGGAGTTGAAACCAGACAGGGACGTGAAGGTTAACAGGACAGGCTTCTGCAGGTACACTGGCAGCAAAAGAAAGGCTGAGGAGAATCTGGCTCTGATGTTCCATGGAGCAAGGGACATAGTGAGAGAGGGCATGGAAAAGGCTGAGGTACTCAGTGCTTTTTTGGCCGTGGTTTTCTCTGATATGGTCTGCCCTTAGTTTATCCAGTTCCCTGAGTCTAGTAGCAGTCTGTGGGAGTGAAGCAGTACCCAGCACAGCAGGTAGGGTGCACTGAAGCCATCTGGACCCACACAAGCCCACAAGACCAGATGAGATGCAACAAAAGCTGCTGGAAGACCTGGCCAATGTTATTGTGAGGCCACTTTCTATCATCTCTGAAAGGTTATGGAGATATGGGGAAGTTCTTGATGACTGGAGATGGGTAAAGGTCACACCTGTCTTCAAGGAGGGCAAGAAGAAAGATCCAGGGAATGTCAGACCTGTCTGCTTGACCCTAGTTTCTGGAAAGCTGATGGAGCAAATCCTCCTAGAAGCCATGTCCAAGCACGCGAAGGACAAGAAGGTAATTGCAAACAGCCAGTGTGCATTTACCAGGTAAAACTGATTGCTTTCTACAGTGAGATGACTGGCTGTGGGGATAATAAGGGAGCTGTGGAAGATGTTAAGGTTTTGCAAAGCTTTTGACTGGGGCTCCAGTTTTGAGCTCCCCAGTACAAGAAATACATGGATATTCTAGATTGAGCCCATTGAACTACCACCAGGCTGGTCATGGGGGGACTGGAACTCATGATGTATGAAAAGAACCTGAAAGAACTGGGTCTGTTCAGCCTTCAGAGAAAGCTAAGAGGGGAACTTAATTGCTGAATCATGGGAAGATGTAGAGAAAACAGATGCAGAGGGAAAGGATGAGAGGTGAGGATGAGGGGCAAAGGACATAAATTGAAGTATGGGAACTTCTTGACTCATTACAAGGAAAAAAACATTGCCATGATGGCAATGAAAACAGGGGACCCCAGTGTCTGTAAAATCTCTTGTGCTAAAGGTATTCAGAACTAGACTCAGTGAGGAGACATGAGGAATGGGCTTTAACTGGCCCTACTGTGAGCAGGAGTTAAAGATGATGAGCTTTGGAGGTTCCTTCCAATCTACATGATCCCATGATTCTGTGAAGAAGAGTGTCTTGAAAAGAATGAGTAAGTGAGACTGATTTACTTCCAACCCCCATATAAAAACCTGTATTTCAATGTCCCTGAATGATCCAGAAATATTCTGGTATGTAAAAAAAGACAACCCAAATCAGCTCATCTCTTAAGACCTTGTGTCTTCAAGGCATTCCAGAAATTCTTTTGACATTTACTATTGCAATCCTATGAGAACTCACAGTTGGCAAAATTCTCCCATATACATCAACTCTGCCCTCCCAAGTACCCACTGTGTGCTTTTAAGACACCACCATCATTACCTGAAACTGACTTCAGAGTTGTAAAAATATTTTACTGTTCTCCCATTTTCCTCTGTATACTATGTCAAGAGCCCTATTACTTCTTAGTTAATCTATGTTTGGTATTTATATAGCATTATCATACTACTTAAATAATGAACTATAATAGACTTTTTTTTTTTTTTCATTGTACACCCCTGGTATGTTAAAATTGCTTCTCCCCTAATGCCATCAAGAAACTGAGGTACAGAAAAGCACAGAGGTGTTCCAAAGAGAATCTCAGCAGAGCACAAACTGAAGCAAATTATCTGAACTTTCACACTTGTGTTTAACCACCCAACTAAGTCTTTAAACAGAAGCTTGATGAAGTGTACTATGACTTCTGTAAAATCAGCTCCCCTGGTGCACTGGCCTTTCATTTCTTCTGAGAAAAGATAAGTCATTTAGACTAAGAACTGCCTAGAGAGGCCAGCAGCACTGTCACCTGGTGAAGGAAGACCTCTATCACCCAGAAGAAAGGAGAAGGCATAGACCAGTCTGGGCCCAGTAAGATGGTGATGGAACCTGAACTGGAACATTCTGGGTGTGGGTGGAGAACCTTCCTGTGTGCAGGCCAAGAAACACAGGCTAGCAGAGGCTTTCACCTTCCTTATGTTTTGGATGAGACAGTGAAATGTAGTGGAGTTGAACATGCAGCTGGCTGTCTGGAGGCCATCAGTGGACAGCTGCAAAATGAAGGGGAGCTCTCTTTCCAGTAGCTCAAGGGCACCCTTGGGGAGAAGTTAAAAATCCTCACCACTGAAAACTTTGTGCCTGCCCTTCTTTGAATGGATCTGCAGCACAGTTGTGATTTAGTCTTAAGATGCCAGTCTAAGAACATCCTGTTATACTTTAAAAACAAGCCTGTTCTTTCTTTGTATATTTTCCCAAACACTCTTATCATGACCTTGATCTTACAGCACAGACCCAAGCAGAGTTTTTATTAATTATAAGCTACAACCTTTTGCTAATATATTATGTAACACTTCATTGGTGCCTACAGTTCTGCAGATGAAAAGAGGCTCTTCTAGTGCTAAAACCACTATAGTATACGCACCATTTTAAGTGTATCTCTTCCTTTTTACCTCTGAAGGTTATGTGAGATTAAATTTTACATACAGGGCATCGCTCACCTCTGTCACTGCCCTCAAAGCAATTGCTTTTGGAGACTGGGTTGTCTCCCTCGGGGAGGGAAGGAATGTTTCTGGCCCTGCAAGAAAAGCAGGTAAGACGCTGTGCTTCTGGGCAGGTTACTTTTTGCCTTTGGTAGAAGTTTTTTTATTGTTCATAATTATTACGACTTTAGGATCCGTGGTTTCTGGCATAAATAAATAAAAATCTGGCAAATGCAGTTACTTCATTTATAGGTGTAGTAGGAACTTGCCAGGGAGTACAGAAGAGAGCAGAACAGCACAGTCTGTCTTCCTTCTGGCAACACCATTTTCAGACTAAACCACGTCGAGCAAGAGAACTTAAAAAACCAAACCAAACAAACAAAAAAACCAAACCAAAACCAACAACACCTTTAAAAAACACAAGAAAGGGCACTCGAGGGCCGCGCCAAGACCCGCAGCGGGACCATTCATCCCCGCGGTGTCAAGGGCTGCTCGTTTCCAACTCACACGCGTCCTCGGCCGCGTTACGGGCGGCGATATAAACCCCACCGGCTGTTAACATGCGGGTTAACCTGATGCATCATCCCGCGGGACCGGGATCGGGATCGGGACCGGGACCGGGACCGGGATCGGGATCGGGACCGGGACCGCTCCGTCCCCCCAGCCCCGGGCGCGGGAAGGGCGCTTTTTCAGCAGTGTGGCAGCTTTCCGCTCCCCGGCCGCGGAACGGGGCGCGGGGCTGCTTTACGGCAGGCGTTTCGACCTCCCCATCCGCGCTTTGCGGCTGCGTGGCGGTGGTGGGGGGCGGGGAAGATGTCTGAGCGGGGAGAAGCCCCGGCGGCGGCATCGGCGGGAGCAGGGGGTGAGATGCCGGCGAAGAAGCAAAAGCTGAGCAGCGACGAGAACAGTAACCCCGGGGACCTGTCCGGCGACGAGAACGTGAGGCCGGGCCGGGGAGAGGCGGCTGGAGCGGGGGCGGGGGGAGGGGCAGTGAGGTGGGAGCGCGCGCGCGGCGGCCGCCGCGGGGCCTCGCGCCGGGGGCTGCCGGGAGCCCTGAGGCGAGGGGTGTTAGGTGGGACACGACGCCGGCGGGCCCCGCTTAGAGGAGATCTCCCGGGCCGGCCTCTTCGGGTGTCCCCGCGGCCCGGGGTCCCTTTCCGACCCCAGCGGGGCAGGGGCGCATCCCGGGTGGGAGAAGGGACGGGGGTGAGGAAGGTGTCAGCCCGCCTGGCTCTTCTCGGTGGCCGCCCCTCGAGGCGGTCGGTCGGGCCGTTGGAGAGAGGCCGCGGTGGGAGAGACTGGCGTGGGTCCTGGGGAGAGACGCTCGCTGTTCCTCCACGTGGGTGAGCGAGAATTGGAGGCCCAAACTCAGCGGGCTCTGTCTCGAGTCCACTTCAAAATATCAGACTTTTTGTTGTTGTTGTTTTCTTCCTTTTTTTTTTCTTTTTTTTTTCCCCCCTCTTCTGCAAAACGGCGGAATTTTCCATCTTGCAGTTTTGTGTTGTGTGTCTTCACCGTCACGTTGCAGAGTAACATGCAGCATACATTTGTGTGTGCAGCCCTTTGGTGAAGGAGGAATAGTGCTGCTCATAGGTTCTGTCAGCAGAAGGCGGCAGCAGGGGCTGAGGGCTGTAATCTCTAAGCTAAAATCTAGTGTTCAGAACACAGGTAATGTGATTGATATCGCATAGCTTTATGCCTGAAATATAGATTTAACCTAAAGTAATCTAGCAGTCATGGTGTTTACTGGAGTGGGTGTTACTGGTGTTATTGAGGTGTTAGCTTTATGCAGTGTGAGGTTGTTTCTTTTTCTGATTAGAGTACCAATCCAGAAAGCGAGGGATCTGGACCACATCCTTAACAACTTGTAGAAGTGCTGCTTGTGAGGAAACAGGCAGGTTCAAGGTGTTCTGTGCCACTGGTATTGATTTTTTTAATTTATTTTTAAACTATTCAGCAGCACTTGTGACTCCAAGGGTAATTCAGTGACTAAAGTCATTCAGGTTTTCTTTGGTGTCAGCTGTTGGCTGTCAGTGACTGTGGGATGTGGGCTGTCTGGTTATTGAAAATGGGACCTGTCTCAGTGGTGAAAGGACTTAGTTTTCAAGAGTTTATTAATGGACTCACCACTCCTGAAAGATGGGAATTCCATTTAAAAGTTGGCAAAATAGTGTTGATGTGGTGAAAGGCGTATTTTGTTCTGCAGGTATCCTGAGCACAAGTTTGTCAGTTATGTTGTAGTTGCAGGTACCTGGTGTTTTTATATTAACAATATCTGACTAATTCAGAGCAAACTTCAGTCTTTTTAAGTATGATGACTTTGGGTAGCAAGTGTGCTTGAGAGATGCGAATTTGTCAAGCTTTGAAATTTCTTTGTCTAAAGGAGAAGAAACTGGGAAACATAAAAATTGTTAAACTCAGTTATGCGTATTAGGGGAGGGTTGGCACTTTTAGGGATGCAGTACAAAGGGAATGATTCCAGGTTTGGACAGTTTACTTACAGGCTTGTCTGTTGTCTTTCCTCCTTCTTCTCCTTTCATGTCCTGATTTTGAGAGCTGTTGGGCAACCAAAGACCAGTACACCTACCAGTCTCTCATGATACAGATATAAAACTGGGACATTGGTGTGTTAATGTTTATAGTTGACCTTATTCTGTATTCCTAGAGGAAATCCTGATGCAGCTTCACATTATGCTTAACCTCCTCTAGTGACAGGTTGTTGTCTGCCGTTATTTCAGATCTAGAAATCCCATGGCCTTGGCATGAGTTTTTACCCCTACTTCTCTGGTGGAAAGTTAAAACAAACAAACAAACAAAAGTGCTCTTTAATGAGCTGAACTTACTGATGTGAAAGCGTGGGGTTGCCATTTATGGTGAACAACAGGTGAAGTGCAGTATGATGGGTGAAGCAGGGAATAGAAATGTCCCTTTGAGTTGTGTCCTGCAGTAGTTTCTGTTCATTGTCTAAAGTGGATCTAAAAGTGCTCAGTGACTGGGTGGGCTGTTTTGCTCACCGCTTTTTATCAGTTCTCCCCATCTGTACCTTACCTCTGTCTGTTGACAGTTGAAGGGCCAGTTGGATTAGTTAGCTGATCAGACAGCAAGTTAATTTTATTTTTGGTTTGTTTTGTATACTCTTTTTTAATATATATATATTTTTTTTTAACTTAGCTTTTAGTTGGAGTAGGAAAGAGCAGGTGGGAGAGGTAGGACTTCCTCTTCTTGTGGCAGTGCTGACTTAAGGCAGAGCTGTGCTGTGCCTGATGCTGCTGCGGGTTGTACAGAGGTCTCAGAATGGTTCTAGATTCTTGGTATGGCTAAGCATAATGTTTTACACAAACAACCTCTCCAGTACTTAAGTACTCATTTCACCTACGTCAAAGATGTTTTCTAGGGTACATGGCCACTTTATCTTTAGACATTTTCTTAAGAGCAGCTGCCAGTATTCTGAAGAAACTTCACTAGATCACAGTTCATGTCTCTCCCTCTTGGATTAGTCCTCATGTGATTCATGCTCTGTTTCTAGGGAGGAATGCTATTATGGTAGTAATAGATTTAAATAACTCTAAATAATACCAAGTCCTAGGAGATCTCCTCTTCTTATGGAGGAGAAGGAAAAGTGAAAAGGCCAAGTGCTGCAAGATTAGTTGAATTTACACAATGGTTAATGATATCTTTATCACATTTGATATCATTTGAATGTTTTCAGGATGATGCCGTTAGTATTGAAAGTGGTACTAATACTGAACGCCCTGATACACCAACAAACACTCCTAACGCGCCGGGAAGAAAAAGCTGGGGAAAAGGAAAATGGAAGTCAAAGAAGTGCAAATATTCCTTCAAATGTGTAAATAGCCTAAAGGTAGGTATGTGTTAGCCTCAACTTGGGAATGCTGGGTACTGCTTACTGGCAGTAATGTTAATGCTGACTGTGAGACACTATCAGGATATTTTAAATATCTATAAGATTATGTTCCATGCTCATTTGAAAAAAGTACCTTTTCTTATTTGGAATAACTGAAGTTTTGGAGAAAAAGGTTACTGAGAAATAGGAAACAGTAGGTAGTGCTGCAATTAACCCAATTTTTGTAAAGGTTTGCAAAGTTAAGTGTGATATGTTGTAATTATGTATTTCATTGAAGCTGTAGGTGTTTGAGCTAAGGAAATTGGATAAACAAATTGAAAGAAAACAAAACCTGTGACAGCTTGTTGGAAAGCATGGAACCTGTATGGATTTTTTTCTACCCATTGAAATGCATTTAGAAAAAAAAAATAACAAAACCACACACACACGAAAATAGTAAAAAAACCCAAACCCACAACAACCAACCAACCAAAACAAGAAACACAACAACCCAACAAATGCAAAACAACAAACACAAAACAACCCAACAATCTTGGAGTAGCTTTTTCCTTGCACTTGCCAGATGTGATGTTTTCTGTCCTCTGGCAATTGTCATAAATGCTATATAGTGCAATTTGGTTAATTTATTTTGAGTTTTGTGAATGTGTTTGCATCTAATCTCAGTCATATTTATCTTTGCACAGAATACCTGGTAGTAAGGGATGTCAATTCATGGTCTTTAGTCCCTGTTCTTGTGTTTTAGTGTATTACTGTTTTTCCTTCTGCGGTGGTAACAGACTATGGTGGACTGAATTAGTTTTCTCTTTCATTCTTTTACACCATCAAGATGTTCTTTCATTACCCAGCCTTCTGTGAGATATTTATATGGCAAAAGCTGTAAATGTGCCATCTGATTTGCTTTTTACAAGATCTCTAAATAAAGAAAAAATTGTGTCTGGAACAAGATGGCTGTTTGTGAAACTTCATAGTTGGCTAAACTAGGATGTATGTAGCTCCATAGTGGATATTTTCTGCAGAGTTGCTTTAAGAAGTCTTTGTCATTCCCCCACACTTAACTGTTGAGGTGTGCTGATGTAGCTGTTTCTGAACTTTGGCTTCTGGCGGCCTCACTGAAATGCTGGGGTAGCTGAGTGGAAGGGAGTGAGAGCTTTGTAGCTTGGAAACCTCCTAAATGGGCTTTGCCACTGGAGAAATTATGATATAAATTTATACTGACAAAAGTGTCTGGGAAACAAGTTGATTGTAATGCCTTTTTTTGGTGTGGTGGTTTTTTTTGCTTTTGTTTTTTTATCTTAAATATAAAAATGATCTCTGGTCCTTTCATGGTGTAGGAGGAAGGGAAGGTCTTTCATTTTCACCTAGATAGGCAGCTGTTCCTATGAATCTCATGCATCGCCCCCGCAGATAGTGCTTTTTGTGGCTTCCAGTCACGCTTCAAACACAGGCGCAGGCCTTTAGGCACCCAAACGTTTAACAGGCTCTGAGTTTCACTAAGCATATTTGTTTTCTATCTGCAGACCAATTATTCCAAAGGGGTTAGTACTTTTCAGGTGTCTTCTGGGAAGACAGAACATTCCCTTGCCTCATCTTCAACCCAGTCCCCACTATAGGGTGAACCAAAAGACCACCCTTTGAAGCTAAGCAGTTCCCTGACTTGCACAGATTTGGATCAGGGCCTGCAAACAGATTCCTGTGCAAGTGGAATCAAGCTGTGAGGGAGTAAATGTAGCGTTGCAGCTAAGTGGGATATTTTTGTTAAATTTATTTTTCCCCCTTTCTCTTTGAACTGAAATTAATGCTAATAATAATAAATGTGCTTGTTAATACAAAGACTAGGTAGCAGCCAAATATAGTAACTTCATGTTTAAGAAGGCCTCTATTTTTTTTCCTGTTCTTCCACACTAATTTTGCAGATACTGTGGAGATAAACTCTTAATGATTGAATGTTGTATATGGGTTTGGAAAGACACTTGTGACTCTTGAGATATCACATCATGCATCCTGTAGTTCATAGGTTTTTGAACTATGCTGTAAGGTGCATGTATGAAATTAATGAAGTCAACATGGTCTAACGATGTGGAAATTAATATTATTTAAGGTTGTATAAATTATGTAATTTTCCACTTTCTTAGTCTTGTTTTTCCCTCATTTTTGCTTTTCAATTTTTTTTTTTCTTGAGGAAACAGAAATATGACCATTACCATGTGCTTTGAATGTTAAATGGTTATGATTCAGCCAGAAAAACTCAATGCTTGCTAAATGTGCTCTTTAACCACTACTGTGGAAGTTACTTTGGGTGAAATACAAACATGAGGAAAACAAAAATATAACTTGGAAAAAACTCAGGAAGTGTAAACCTGCTGCTTTTTTTTTTTTTTTTTCAGTACTAAGCTACTGTAAGGTATACTGAAAAACCTTTGCTCTCTGGGCTGAATGGTAATGTCATTTATAAATGAGTGTATACAGCTAACAGATGCACATCCTTACATACATCCATACATGTTTTGCTTATAGATCTTTCATCAAAGAACTGTGTGTATTTTGCTTTGATGTGCTCCTTCCTAAAACAATGCTATTGTTTTTCCTACTTGTGCTTAGGGTGTGGCTCAGTGGTTGTTAGTAGTCCAGTGTTGTCTCTCACCTTCTACTCTCTGTCCCCTGAGCTGGAAATCTGTAACCAACCACATGTAGGATTCTAGCTTGTTGATGTGTAAAGGGGAGGTAACTAAAACCACTGCCAGTGGTGGCTTGCATCTACTTCTGGGAACTGGAAATGCATGTGGTCAGTTGGTTCCCTGCTGGCATTGTGGGTGACAGCATATTGAAATGTGTTCATGTAGTTGCAGGTGGTTATTTTTTTGTGTTAGCATATTTACATATTTACTTTGCTGTCTTCAGTCTAAAACCAGGTCTGGTCTTATTCTCTGACTGAACCTGAGTTGGTCTTGAGTGAGTAAGGGCAAAACTAACCATTGATTGTTTATTTTCTTTTGTAACATTTGAAGGTTTCTTTTCTCCTCTGCCTTCTTTCTCTGATGCATGCAGTACCTAAGTACTTAGTGTTTTGTGCCCTTGATTCATACCAGGGTCAAGGTGGCATTTCACAATTCTACTTCTGGACGAGCATTTGGGTCACTCTTCTGTCTGCACAAACCAGTGGTCAGATTTGTGTGACATACTTGGCATCTCATGATAACCATAATGTGCAGCACCTAAAAGTTTTTAAAACCCTACTTCATTGTTTAGTGCTTGGGACAAAAACTAGAGCAGACAAATATTATCAAAACAGCTATGTGCTGTCTCTGACCAGTGAGGGTCATGGTAGTTTAAACGAGGTGAGTGTAACTTCCTCGGATACTCTAGTGAATTCCTGCAAGAGCCCCTGCCTCACTCCATCCATTAAACACTAGAAAAACTGCAATATATATGGTCAGGCTCTTTGAGGTTGTAGCACTCAATGTGAGGAATGTAGTGCAGATGATGTAAGTAGTCTAAAGACATTTGTCTTGCAGAGTTATTTTTTTCAGGGAAATAGGTTGTCTTTGAAAAACCTTACTTAAATACTTCCGGTATGTACTCAAATATAGAAATAGAGCAGTACAGCCTTCTGTTGTAAAGCACTACTTATCATGTATCACCCTATTCTGGGTCCTATCTAGAAAATCACAAAATTATCATAACATGCTAGAAAAATACTCCCGTTTTGAGGGGGGAAAAACATTTTCCTCTTTACTCTTCCCATTTCACTAAATTTATCAGAAACAGTGCACATGACAGAAAATAAGGTTATTCTAGAAAACCTGCACAAAACCTGCTAATACATCTCTGTAATAAAGCAGTAAGAATCCATGCATTTTACTCGTGTTATCTTCATGCAGTATGTCAGAAGTGCCCAGTATTCACCAGCATGATCTCTTTCACCCAAAAAATTTGAAATCAACTAATTATTAGTGGGATTTTTTTTTTTAAGTATTCTGTATTTGACCTCTCAGCCATTCTCTTAAGGGAGACTTAAATACACTATTAAAAAAAGCCTAGAAAGTAAAATCCATAACTTTATTGGACACTAAAAATCATATCCTTGTGTTTGCAATTCTGTGGCATGGTTTTCCTCATTCTTCATCTGTAATTAAACTGTAATGCTTTACAGATGCTGAATATCTGCTTTTTCCTTCTGTCTTGGGGTCAGCCTTGCTACTTCTCTCTTTTCTAATATCCCATATCCCTCATCACATAAAGCCACTGCTCTGTTCTTTGGTGTTATGGTGGGTAACATTTAGGTTAAACTTCGAACAATTCTTTTTAACCTGTATTCAGCTTTTAAAAATTTTTGCCTCTTAAGAAGTGCAGGAGGACCTTCATCTCTGAAACATTTTCTCCCTTTCTAACTCCTCTTCTAGCTCTTTTTGCTAATAACAGATATGTCCTTTCTCAGTAAGTAATACTATTTAAAATTCTTCCAGACTTCCTTACTTTTCTTTTTCTGAGTAGTGTTGGCCTCCTTACCCACACCCCCTCCTCAGATTTATTCTTTGGTTCTTGGATAGGCCATAGTTGCCAGGGCTAACATTTCTTGTGTTGCCTCTGAAGCCCTGCCATTTGAAGGCTGCTTAACAGCCGTCATGAGACACTTCCTTCCTGCCTGCACTGTCCCAGACAGTCCCCTGTGGGGAGGCACTTTAATGAACATTATTCTTACTGAAAACATCCTGTCAGGACAGGCCAAAATACTGTTATCAATTATTAGCAAGCACCACCATATTCATAGCAATTCATAAACATATCTGCTTGCTTTTTTTTTTTTTGCTTTTTTTTTTTTTTTCCCCTATTATACTGATGTAAGCTGTATAAAAATAATATTTGGCATTTCTCCGGTAACTGAAGGCGATGTGAAAACACTTTGTAGACTTGACCTTTGCAGCAACATTGTGACATGCTGGAGAGAGTTTGTGGTGTCTGTGATAGAGTTGCAAGACCTAACTGTGCTATAACAGTTAAATGTGGCCTTTCACCATTTCTATACCAGTGTAATTCTTCTTTGTCCTAATAATTCTCCTCTGTGAAGTTGTAAATCCGTCTGTGGAAGTGATTATAACAGAATAAAATGCATATAGATGTTGCCTTAAATGCAGAGGTTGCCTTGTTGAAAAGTGCAAAACAAAGTAATAGAGTTGCAGATATAACTCGGGAGTTCTTCCAGCTTCTGGGCATACCTGTGAGACAACCGTTCTTCCACTTCACTTTTTAAAAGGCTGAGGGGGGTGGAGAGAGGAGGGCAGGGCAGAATATTCCTTTAACCTCTCTTAAGACAGCTAAATTAAAATGTGATGGTACAAAACTTCTTTTTGACTGTTCACTGTCTTAAATTATAGTGGATGTGAACCCAGTAGTTTGAGGAGGAAAACATATCAATTAAACTGTTTACCACCACAGCTGAATTTCACAGAAATAATATGCTTGTGTGTTTTGGATTTTTTTTTTTCTAATCTTACTTTGCATCTATAGGAGGACCATGGTCAGCCTTTGTTTGGAGTCCAGTTTAACTGGCACAGTAAAGAAGGTGATCCTCTCGTTTTTGCCACTGTAGGCAGTAACAGAGTGAGTAACCTGTTTTTAACTATAAGCTTTTCTGTGTGGTTCTGCTTGCATTTGTTTTTGCTTGGTTGGTTGGTTTGTTTGTTCTTTTTTTCTTTCTTTCCTTCCACCCAATCCCTTTACCTGTGCTTAGTACAGAAACAGGATACTTCATACAGAAAGCCTTATTTCTGAGGTATGTAGCATCTGTTATTTGGGAGAGTTTCATCCTCTGGATTGTTTTATGAAGTCATGTGTTAGCTATTTGGGGATTAGCCTATACAGTAAAGAAAAAATATAAATGGGATAAAGAGAGGTGCATAAATGTATCCTTTCACTAAAATTACTCTTCACAGATGTTACTGTTTCCAAACAGTCATGCTCTAAAATGGGATGAGACATATCTGCAATGCCAGACAGCTCAGTAGCTACATTAATGGCCTGTGTGCAGTGAATTTATAGGCTTTTTCTGAATAAGGATCTATGTCATTGCAGTCTTGAAAATAGCTCCTTGTAAAACAGAAGCCTTTCATTTCCAGGTTCGCTCCACCTGGCAGTTACCAAAAGTGCTGAACTAGAATTAAACAAGGTATCAATGGCTCATTAAAAGACTTAAGTCATGTTAGAGATAGTGTTGTGGGTTGACCCTGGCTGGACACCACACACCCACCAAAGCTGCTTTATCACTCCCCGTCCTCAACTGGATGGGAGAGAAAATGCAACAGAAGGCTCATGTGTTGAAATAAGGACAAGGGAGATCACTCTGCAGTTACCATGCTGGGCAAAACAGACTCGACTCGAATAATATTAAATTAATTTATTACCAATCTAATCAAAGTAGGATAATTAGAAATAAAACCTAAATCTTAAAACACCTTCTACCAACCCATCCCTTCTTCCTGGGCTCAACTTCTTTACCTTCTTCCCCCAAGCAGTGCAGGGTGTCAGGGTATGGGGGTTGTGGTCAATTCATCACACAGGGTTTCTGCTGCCTCTTCCTCCTCAGAGGTGGGATTTCTCACACTCTTTCCCTGCTCCAGCGTGGGGTCCCTCCCACAGGAGTAGTCCTCCACCACAAATTTCTCCAACACGAGTCCTTCCCATGGGCTGCAGTTCTTCACAAACTGTTCCAGCGTGGGTCCTGCACAGTGTCACTAGTCCTGCCATCAAACCTCCTCCAGCATGGGCTCTTCTCTCTGTGGGTCCACAGGTCCTGCCAGAAGCCTGCTCTAGTGTGAGCTTCCAACCTCCTTTGAGCACATCTATCTTCTACAGCGAGGGGTCCTCCATGAGCTCCAGGTGGATATCTGCTGCACTGTTAACCTCCACAGGCTGCAGGGGGACAGCCTGGTCACCATGGGCTGCAGGAAAATCTCTGCTCCAGCACCTCCTTTTTCACTGACCTTGGTGTCTGCAGGGTTGTTTGTCTCCCATATTCTCACTTGTCTCTCCAGCTGCTGTTGCACATCAGTTTTTTTCCCTTCTTACATGTGTTATCCCAGAGATGCTACCACTGTCACTGATGGGCTCAGTCTTGGCCAGTGGAAGGTCCATCTTGGAGCTGGCTGGTCATTGGCTCTATAAGAGATACGAGAAGCTTCTCGCAGCTTCTCACTGTAGCCATCCCTTTAGCCCCCTCTCCCTTCACCCCTGCTACCAAAACCTTGCCAGGCAAACCCAGTACAGATGGCTGCAGTAATTAATTTCAAATAGAGTTTAATCTTAGTAAGACAATTCAAGTAATAGTGTTAAATATCTGGGAAGGACTGCTGACAAGTCGTGCGAGTGGTGCTTTACAAAACTGCTGAGCATTCTTTTATCAAACCATTTCCACCTGTTGGAAAGAGATGATGGATGACATCTAAACTATAATGGCCCGCTACCCCTCCCCATCAGAAGGTGACTGCTGAAGTGCATGTGATTTCCTTCTGAAGTACCACAAGTAAGCAGCAATCTTTCCCACTTCCTTTTTTTTCCCTCCAGGTTACATTATATGAATGTCATTCCCAAGGTGAAATCCGTCTGTTGCAGTCCTATGTGGATGCTGATGTATCCTTTTAAGTTAAAAGTCCACCTGTTTGCTTCCTGTTTGTCAAAAAATTAAGAGGCTTTGTAGGAAAAAGTTTAGGAAAGTTTTCTCTGTGATTTAATACTTTGCTCATGTGGCACATGCCTTATGTTAGGTCCAAGTCTTGCCTCTTTCCCACATCCTAGAGTCCTTCTGATTGAAAAAATACTAAAAATGCAGACTCATGGACCATGCTGTATTAAAATATTTGAAAACTGTTTCTCCATCAAATTAAACTTCCCAACACTAATATTTGTGTGATGCTTCACATTTTGCTGCTTTGCAGTGGTCTCATTTTCCCTGTGAATTGGAGCTGTGTTTAAAGCCAAAGAATTATGTTTCATGCTTTGAAGTGGCAATAACTTGTGTTGATCATTTGTAGTACACAACTCCATCACTTGTGAACTCAGTCTTGATTCATTCTCCTTCCTAACCTTCAGTTGTTTTGGAGAAAGAGGTTGAAGAATGATGCCAAGAGAACGTGCTCCTTGTATATTTTGGAACAGAAATGAGAAACTGGCATCTATAGAAAAGGTGGTCCAGCAGAAACTCCTGGGTGCTTGCATAAAATATCAATGAGTTTACTTAAAAATGTCATGTAAAAAAAAATATCCTGTTTCTTCTGTATTCCTTGACATGAGTTGTTGTAGGCAGATGAAAATTTCTATACCTGTGCGTGGACATATGATAGCAATACAAGCCATCCTCTTCTGGCTGTGGCAGGGTCCAGGGGTATTATTAGAATAATTAATCCTATCACAATGCAGTGCATAAAGGTGAGTGCTCCAAACTTTGAGATACAGCTTGTGTTTCAGTAAGGCACCAAACTTTTGTCTTGTAAATGCACGTAAACATGAAGGAAAATAACTTGGTCTTTGAATTCTATCCCAGCACTACGTGGGCCATGGAAATGCAATCAATGAACTGAAATTCCATCCAAGAGATCCAAATCTCCTTTTATCTGTAAGCAAAGGTGAGAAAAAAAACCCCTCTCTTGTTTTTGTATAAATCAGGATACTTTGGATTGGGTTTTGGTATTGAAAATGACCAAAACCTCCATTAATTTTTTTATGAATGGTACTGAACAAGTCTAGAGCAAATCTTGCTCTTTTATGGCTCTTGTACATATTAAATCTGTGGCCTACAATAAACATAACTCCCCCTGTGGTGTAAGGGGATTGTGAGCAGTGCTGCTTTTAGGAAAGAACAAACATGAGCATTGGGGTTACTCTTTTGAGTTTAATTTTTTCAGTTGTTGAATCGTGTTGCCATCTAGTGGGGTTGTCTTAGCGTTGCCCCTGTGTTCATGGGGAAAACTCGGGTACTCTTATCACTCGGGAGCAGCTCTGACTTGATTTGGACTTTTTGTAAAAAATCACATTAGTGGAGGGAGAAGCAAGTTTTTACTATGGTGTCTTATGGGCTTGTCCAGAGCATCTAAACAGTTGCAACTAATCTTGACTGTTTTGTTAAGTAAGGGAATATATCACCTGCTGCAAGAGCAAGCCTTCAGGAATGCTCAAGTTGGAAATGTTCCCATAAGGTGACTTTTGACTTCATCAGATTTGGTATTATGATTGAAGCTACATGAGAATAGGAGTTGGGAACCTCTCTGATTCTTGCAACTGTCAAGTTGGTGCTGTAGGTCTGTAATGTTGAATTTCCTGAGTTCTGTGTATTTTTAGTTTCTCTTAATAACATTTTGTCATCAGCCATATTACTACAAGTTTTAATGTGCAATCTTTGGACCAGGTACTACCTACAAGAGGGCATGAGGCAGGAGAATATTGGAGTTTCAGAACTGCTTAACTAAGAGATGAGTAGAAAAAATGGAAAATACTTGGGAATGTGTGGCCTTCCAGTTGGTGTTGCTGTAATTCATTGCAGTGTCCATGTGGAATCCAAAAGGGAAATACGCTAGAGGTTCCCATTTCCAAATAGGAAATACAGTAGTGGTCCTTCATTAGAAGTTGTATAAACTTTCTTTAAACAAGTGGGTTAGTCCAGTTGACTTTGGAGTACACATATCATTTATAGAAACAGTTTCTCCCATCCTTACAGTCTGTGGTTCATATAGAATAATATTTTGAAGGTTAAAAAAAAAAATCAAAACACCTCAACACCTCTGCTGATATAAGATTGTCTGAAAGGAGTTACCTCTTTTTTTTTTTTTTTTTTTTTTTGATGCATACAATTATTTCTGAGATGAGACTGAATAATGCTTATCCAAGATCAGACTCTTCTTTTCAGAAGATGTTAAGATCCAAGTATATTTCTGCTATAAGCTGTCCCTCGGGGCAGGGGGTGGGCACACTTGCTCAGTTACAGAAGTACTTTAACAGTAGTTCAGTTGTAATGGCAATTTTAGTTAAAGCAGTTCCATTGTTTCTTACAAGTCAAGAAGAATTAAGTGCCTTTTTGATGTTTACATGAACACCTGTTATTGAAAGTAGTTAAGCTGAAATATATTATTCATATGTACATATAAAAAGCAGCATGTAATTTTATTTGTTCTTTATAGATCATGCATTGAGACTGTGGAACATCCAGACAGACACGCTGGTTGCAATATTTGGAGGAGTAGAAGGGCACAGGGATGAGGTGTTAAGTGCAGTAAGTGGAAGACTGTGGGGCAGTGATTTAGATTTACAAAGGGTAGTAAGCCTACAATATGCAACTCTTTATGCGCTTGTGCACTGTTTTGATATTATACCTACTTAAAAAACCCCCTGAAGTGCATAAATACTGTTTTAAGGGGATAGATGAGTTTAAATCTTAAGGTGATTTGATCTGGCCACCTCTCAATGTAAAGGACAGGTGTTCACTTTCTGTGTCTTTCAGTAGCTAGTTTTTTTTCACAGTGCAACCTAGAAGTAGAGCTCAGTGGGGCTAGAAAGAGTAAAAAAAAAAAAAAAAAAATCATGATGGTCCCACTTTTGAAGTTCTTGAGGTCTTATCAAGCTAAAGCTACAAGAACAAATAAGCCTTGAGAGACATGTAGTAAATGAAAGAGGTTATTTAAGGTGAGTTATGCTGCTTTTCAGTGGCTGTGAACAGACACTGGTACTCAGCAAATACCAGCTAGAATAGCTGACTTCTAATATGCTGCTCTTAAGAATTGTTTCCATTCCTGTTGTGTGACCTGAAAGGTGAGGGCTGCATCTCTATGAAACCTGACACTGCATTATTCTCTTGTGGTTGTAAATAGTCATCACCCACATCGTAGCCCTGGAATCCTGCCAAAGTTGCTTCATAAAATGAAACTTACGGAATTTACTGAGAGGAGAGCGCTAGCAATAGATCCCTTGTCTGTCAGTGCTGTTGAATATGCTTCTCTTTCTTGAGAGAGAATAAATATAATTATTAAGATACTGTGCTGCTTTGCAGTGAGCAGGATTAAGTTGTTAGTATTTTTTTTTCTATTTGAAATACAGTTTTATTGCATTCTCTATTCAGAAAATGCTGTTTTGATGGAAATGACGGAATAAAATCTGAGTCATTACAATGCAGTTTAGGCTAGGGGTGCTCAAAATTGTTTCGTATACATAGGATTATGATCTTCTCGGTGAAAAAATCATGTCCTGTGGGATGGATCACTCTCTAAAACTCTGGAGAATTAATTCCAAGAGAATGATAAATGCTATCAAAGAGTCTTACGAGTACAACCCAAATAAAACCAACAGGTAAGCAGTCTTTGTCTTGGCTGGATTTGCAAAACATGAATATTTTCAACAGTGGCCCAGGTTAATTCCTATCCGGATTGTTGGTTCCTGGGGATAATGAGTGACCTGGGGATGGTGCTGGATATCGAATCTAGAAGATGTCTTACTGATGTTTGCTTCAGTAGAATTTTATTGACTTCAGATGCAAAATCCTGAGACTTTTAAATGTCTTAATTATTTCTTATCTGCTTGACTAGAAAAGATCTGGAATTATTATCTTTACCATTCTTAATTAAGGTTTGTTTCAAGATGTCAGTGGCTTTTCTTCCTCTCACCTCAAAATTTCTAGGAGGGAATCAAAGCTGTGTAGTTAAATGTAGCAAATACTTTTATCTTGAGTAGTTATGACTAGTTGTATCTTTTATTTGACTTTGGGGTGGGGACAAAATTGTTTATGTAGCGATAACCTTAATTTTCATCATTCTCTGATCTGACCTCAGATATGAGTAAACTGTCAAGTAAATGTAGCAGTTGGGTACTTGATAGAAAAATCGTTCTTTATGAAGTTCCTCAACTTTTTAATCTTAACTTCCAGTTAAACCATTGAGAGAATTGAAGAGTTTAAAACACACTGAATGTGTTCAGCAATAAGAATAGCTGTGAAAATATTATTGCTTTTTTTTGGTAATGTTACCAAATATTAAATGATGCTTTTTTAGCATGCTTTTTTAAAAAATGATGATTTTTTTTTTAATAGCGTGAATTTCTGTTTAACAGTTTAGACGTTGCAGAAGCAGCATCAGGAAAACTTTTTAATTAGTTCTTGAAGTACCTGGAAAGAAGAGCTGTATTCATCATCTGAGAGAAGCAATTTTGCTCAGTCCTGTCTTCTGTACAGCCTTGTACATGGGGAAACTAGTTATTTCATTAGGAATGAGGATGGCAACAGGGACTGTGCCTTTTATTATTATCTTAAAAAAAGAAAGCATACAAAATTTACTTGGTTATAAAACTGTTAAACCATAAAAGTCAGGCTTGTCCTTTTAGCATCAGAATACGTTAAAACTGGCCATTAAAAATTAGACCTTTGCTTCTGTGTTTTTCTGAACCTCACTTCTCAATTTTCTCCATAGGCCTTTTATTTCCCAGAAAATTCACTTTCCTGACTTTTCTACAAGAGACATACATAGAAACTATGTTGACTGTGTACGATGGTTAGGAGATCTAATTCTTTCCAAGGTAATGTTGCAGCTTTTTCAGGTACATTACTCTTAACTTGCTTGTTTTGAGGATCATAAATAAGTTTTACTAGTGTTTGGGTCAGGTTAAATTGCTATTCTGTGTCAAATGATTTTACGGAGTGTATTGTGAATTTTGTCAACTTGTCAAGGTGTGTAGATAAGCAGCTTGTACTTAAATTAAATTTATTAGTACAGCTGTACCTCTGCTAAAAGTACACAGATACCAATTAACCAGAATATGTATGAAATGTACAGAAGGTGAATATATAGATAGTGATGGGGGGTTCTACTGCTAAAGGGAGAAAAGAGGCTTCCCATAAAGGAGTAACCTTGATTAGTATGTTGTGTTCAGTAGTAGCATTGGCTTGCAGATAGTAATCTAGACTGTCCAACCTCCTTGCTGCCAGAAACTGGCACACACACCGCCCCAGTCATTGAAGGGATTGGGTGAACAATCCTCAAATCAAGATTAATTTTAAACTGCTCATGAAATTGTGTTTGAGCATATCTGGCTAACTTCCTCTGAAGGGGGTGAGGGAGGGCTGTGGTGCTGTTACCTGGCAAAGCTGTGAGGGTAGCAGGCTCCCAGTGATGGGCAGCAACCCGTTATTGGTCATGTAGCTGTCATCTAAGGACAGAGGTGAGATTTTCAGTTGTACTTTTTTAAAATGTCGTTAGGGAAGCTCTGAAATGAAATGTTTGCTTATACTGGACGTTCATTAACTATAATGATAA
Source organism: Megaceryle torquata (assembly GCA_024611175.1). Taxonomy (NCBI): domain Eukaryota; kingdom Metazoa; phylum Chordata; class Aves; order Coraciiformes; family Cerylidae; genus Megaceryle; species Megaceryle torquata. The sequence continues at coordinate 108 of JANIJG010013403.1, read as the reverse complement.
ATTGCAAATAAAGGTGGGGGTTTGTTTGTTTGTTTGTTTGTTTGTTTGTTTGTTTTCCCTCCTCCCCCAGTCTTGTGAAAATGCCATTGTGTGCTGGAAGCCTGGCAA
>JANIJG010013402.1:0-43596 GCA_024611175.1 Megaceryle torquata | reverse complement strand
AAGGTGGAGCATATGGAAATGATTTCTCAGAACTGATTATCCTAGGAATGCCCTTTTGGGGAAAGATCATGAATATGTATAGGTGATTATGAATATGTATTACTAAGTAGAATAAATATGGAACGGTCAATTGGTGGGGTGGTCGATTGGTGGGGCGACCCCCAGTGCTGAATAAACATACCTACTTTACAACCTTCCCAGTTGTGGAATCTGTTTTCTGCACATCATTTTGACCTTGCTGTGAGTGACATTTTGTTTCTCTCCTGCAGCTTGATAGTGTTCGGATCAATACAGTTCAAGTGTTGCCATCCAGGTCTGACTATGGACCTGGGGGACAGGATGCTGGCTGTCATGAAGCAGGAGCTGGTGCCTCGAAGCACAGCCTAGTGGCCACCCCAGCACCCACAGCTGAGGCTGCCCTGGGATGTGACAGGAGCTGAGCTGCTGCAGCAGCCTGCATTGTGTTAGCAGTCATGCTCCAGCCTTCGGTTGGCAGCTGTGAGGAATAAAATAATTTAATTTTCCAGTGAGAGCTCAGTTGCTGGTGATACCAGGAGTTTAGTGCTAGCAATTCTGCACAGACATACATATACATGCATGTGTTTTCCAGCAGCTTTCTCTATTTTACAGTGTTACCCCACCTGCACAGCAAGAGAGAACTGCATGGGACATGCATACCTGACTGCCAGGCAAGCTAACCTGAGCCTCCAAGGGGTTAACCATAGTTAGAGAGCTCTCTTGGGATAAATTCCCTCCCTTAACTCTGTATCATCCCAATGGTGTTTGGTTTATTTACAGAAAAATAAAAAAGTTTCTCTTGTTAAACTACAGTTCTTGGATATAGTACCTCTGCACTTATTTTCTTTTTTCGCTTGTAACACTTCTGCAACTCAACGCTTCCAGCCTTTTTTCTCCTTCTCTGTTCCCTAGTGACTCATCTAGGCAAGTATTTTCTAACCATCTTATGCAGCCTCCTAAGAGACAATGTTCTCTCCAGGTACCAGCTGAAAAATGCAGCTGCTTAGAATAGAGGAGAAACAGTTAAGGCAATATGTCAGTCTGGAATGAGTAATTCAGTTCTTTGCATAGCGGGGCTTGGTTTTGTTACAAGCTATACATTCCTCCGTTTAATTCACTGTGCAGCTGGAGTCACAAGTAGCTCTTAGACTTCGATGCTCTACAGCAGTTAAACAACAAGTATCCTGAATTACTGTGTCATTCTACCTGCCCTTAACATCCCAGAAATATATTTTTAAGGAGACAAGTTCTTCCTGTAAGGAAAAAGAAAAAAAAAAATCATGAAACTTGAAATGTTATTTCCACATGTCTAAGGCTACATTTGAGGTCATCTTCTCAAGGGACCACACAGAGTACTATTTTCTGCCTTTACACATCATTTATGAGAGGATCTCAAATGCTTTGACTTGTGGTGTTCTGGTCCCATCATGAGCACTGCCTGTCAGTGCCATCCTCATCACTGGCCACTGGGGGGACTCCTGTGGACTTCATCTTGATTTTGAAGGGATTTTTTTCCGTAGGACAACATAATCCAAAGTAGCATGGTCCCAGTTATTTCATAATGCATGCTAACATAGAACAGCCTCAAGTCCAGACTTGCTTGTCTTTGCTCAAGTGGAAACAAAAAATACTACTAAGCCATGAGGTTTTCTTGCATGGGTAAAATCCAGTGGTGAACATCCACCAGGGATGAGGTCCCAGCCAAAGAGTTGAGCTCATACTTCTGACTTACAGCACATAAATCAAGATGACTTAGGTGATGAAAGCACTTGTATTATTTGCTTTCTCTATGCAGTGCTGTCTTGCTTATTTTATTTCTTTACTATGTGGATAAACTGTAAAGGCTGTCCAGCTTGAGAAAATTATATCTCTTATTTCCTGCTGCCATTCAGAAAGAAGGAAATTTTCCTGTAGTTAAATTACAGCATCTAAACCCTGAAATAAGGGTTATCCAAGGATGTTCCCAGTGTGGTAAGGGAAGGCTTTGCAAAAGGGGTAATCCTACCTCACCTAACCATCTTGGAGGAGTTCAACATGCTTGCTGTAGAGGAGCCTGACAGCTGGATCCAGTCCATCCAGTTGTGGCCTGTCTAAAATACCAGGCAAGCTCCCTGCCTTGTTCACCATCCTAGTAAACATCACGCTTTCTGGGAGAAATTACTTCAGCTCTCTGAAGATGCAGGACAGACATTAAAATCTTGATCAAGGCTCTTGCTTTCTTCAGAGCTCTGAAGAGAGGGAAGGTTTCCAGCTCCCTGACTAGCAGCTCCCTTGCTGAGATGAGATTTGGCACTTTCTCCTCCTCTTTCTGATGAGAGGAAGCCAAGGAGGAACCAGCCTGCTTCTGCTTGTGCATCAGAAATCTGTTCACACACACTCACACACACACATACACGCATGCACCCTTGCATGTTCAGGCACGACTTCCCTTCCCCTAGCTCCTCCTAGCACCTTCTCCATACGTGGCAAATAAATAAATTTAACAGCTACTGCTCCTATAGTCAAAATAAGGCCAGAGCACGGAGACTGAAGAAGCAGCAAGAACAGAAGCAACAAAAGCACAGCAACCTATGACATCAGGGCAGGCAGGGGGGTTGAGTGAGGCTTACCTGGTCAGATTAATCATTTTGGCTCCCAGAGCAGTGGCATGTCCTTTCCAGGGGCTCAACAGACATGCCAGAGGATGACAGAAAACATTGTCCTGGAACACCCCAGTCCTTAGAGGGATGTTTGGTTTGCCATGCCTGGCCGCCATCACACATCCCATTTTTGGCCATGTTACCCCAAAACTGTCCCACAAGTGATGCTTTCTGTACAGTTCCTCATTAGCCATCTCTGTGGTCACCTCTGTGCCACAGCCCAGCTTTGTCATGTGGATAAAATCCTGCTGAAGCCAGCATAGCTTCCAGCTTTCTCCTGGCTAACACCCATTAACCTGCCCTATAACTGCCTGTTCCCACCCAGGTGGAGAAACCAATTGGCTTGAAAGGGACCACCTGCCTCAGTGAGTGTCAGGCTTTCTGCATGAGTACGTTTCACCTGGAAACAGGTTGTGGCAGATATTTTATGTCAGAGGGAGCTTGATGCCAGAGTGCAGGCAGGGCCAGTGGCTCAGCCAGACCAACAAGGTTGCACTCCAATTGGCAGTTTGGTTCACTGAGAAGCTCCTTGCATAGGCAAGCAGGCCTTCTCCTGATATTCCTGGTCTGGCTGCCCAAAAGGACAGTTTGTTCCTCAGGTCTCAGTTCTTTCTTTAAAAATTACCCACCTTCTGGGCATCTTTTTCCTTTGTGGGAGCTTCCAAGGTAGATCTTTCTAGAAATTCTCTAAACAAGCCCAAATCTGCTCTCCTGAGGTATAAAGTCCTGATTCTGCAGCTTGCCAGTCTTCCTCCAGAGCTTGAACCCAGTCACCTCAGGATGAGAGGTCTCAGCTGTCAGGTCACACACCATTAATGAGATTTCTATTTAGTATTACTGATGGTGTTTAGATGCAGACCTGCATTCATGTTTGACATTTCAGTGCTAAAAGAAGAGGTTCCTTTCTGGGCACTTCTCAATATACACTCAAAAGTGGATGTGTAATGCTTTACATCATCAGTGTGCCAAACAAAGCCAAAGAAATCAGAGGTAAAACAGTCAACTATTATAAAATGTTAAAGGTCCTGGAGTGACTGGGAAAGAAAACAAACCATCATTGCAGAGGATTTGAATAAAGGTGCTTCAACACTCCTCACCAGGGTACCCAGTGGGGTCAGGGCCTGGGGACAACAGCAGCTCTGCTCTCCCCAAAGTCTGACCCACTATATTTTCTCACTTGACCTTTCTGCCCCAAGAAGTAGTGTTTGCATGCAAAATGGCCACTTTTGCACCTTTCCTTTTTCTACCTTGTTGTCACATACAATCCTTGAGGACATCAGTTTCTGCTATCAGAGGGCTCCAGCTGGCAGATGCTGCTGAGGGCTACTCTGATTCGGAAGCCAGAGCCTGCATGGTCTCCTCTGACTGCTTTTTGAGCCAGCCCAGCTCATCCCTCCTCTGCCATCTCCTTGCAAAGCAGAACAGAGCGATGACTGTGTACAGCTGCAGTGTCCTCCCATAGGGCTGCATCATCTTTGCTGTCTTCCCTGCCAGGGATCAGTAGTGCTGTACCTGCTTCCACCTGCTTTTATGCCAACATAAACATGGGCCATAATTAACCTATTTTCTGTTATGTAACTAGCTACACCCATGAACGAGAAACAAGTTGGATTTTACCCAGACCTCCTGCCTAAGAGCTTGGCCTCAAACTGCTCTTGCAGATCTCCAAGAAGAGAGCTTTTGGTGTTGCCACACTCCAAGAGGCAGCTCCTGTGACTGGCTCACAAGGTGCTGCTGTTGGAGGCCCAATCTGCACTTAGAAACCCACCTCTGCAATCAACTGACCTAAATATCTACTGGCATTTACTAAGGCAGGTGAATAAACCCAAGGGGCTACAACCGACAGCTGTTCACCCTGGAGACTAATAGTTGGGGACAGCATGTGTGGAAGCCCATGAGACTTCCTCACGGACATCCACTGCAGCATAAATGGAAAGAGAGGAGAGGTGATGAGAAGTGTCAGAAAGACAGGCAGCCTTCTGCCTCCTGGGGAAAAGGTATCTGCTGGGGGATGGCATTACCCAGGGCAAGGGGAGGCAGCTTCTTGTGAAAAACCTTCTAAATGGCAGCAAGGAGGCTGACCCCACAAACCTGCCTCAAGGCAGGGAGGTACGTGCCTGAGCACCAGGCACAGCTATGTCCAGTTTTCTTCTCATGTTTGTTAAACCAGCGAGGGCTTGATTATGCCACTTAAAACAGGATGTTGGTAGCACCTCTACTGGGAGGGCTGAGAGCCCAGTCAGCAAGGGGTCCTTCTAGAAACTGGAGAGTCAATCGCCTCTGAAAAGAACTTAGATTTTATTGGAAAAGCTCTGGAGAGGCACTTCTTCCCTTCTGAAAGGTATGGTGCCTTCTCGTGTCCTAGGTTTTGGAGGAAAGGTTTCAGCACCTATTTTGAGGGGAAGAGCGAATCCTGGGTGCTGAATCATCTCTCCCTTTGTGAGCACCTTAAATCTTGATGATAGGCAGAATCCAGGCACTAGAGATGTCTTACACATTTCCTGCTGGCCATCTTTTGAGAAGTCTCTGCTAAGTACACTTCTCTGGGATCCTGCCTGGGAGAACCTCCTTCCTTGAATGCCTCCAGGTGGTCTATAGTTCATGTTAGAGAGTCCTATAAGAGACAGAGTGCACAGCCTCGGCTGCAGCTAGTGTTGAATCTCCATGGCTTGCCATCAAGTCTCTCCATTGCTTCCCAGATGGAGGCATGGATGGTACAAAGGGGCTGTGCTATACCTTCACCAAAGTGAGCACAGCCTGCCTCTAGCAAGACAAAGTAAGTGCAGATCCACTTGGCCTGTTGGGGTTTGCTTCCTGTCCCCTAAACAACCCCAGACACCCCTAAACAACCCCAGACACCCCTAAACAACCCCACACAGTGTGTGGCTCACTCAGAGTGTTGGTGCTCCATGCTGGCCCCACAGAAGCAATCGTCTCAGTGCAGAAGCTGCCATGCAGGCTCTGCCAGCATGGAAGAAGGTAAGCAGGATAAACAGAGAACTATAAAGAAGTGCTGTGAGTCCAGGATGTGGTGTTTCAGCTTATCCACCCATCTCCAGAACAGAAGCCGGGTGTTTGTGGTATTAGGGGCCTCATTCGCATTTCCTCTGCTTTTTCAACAGTAAGATATGAGCAACAGTGGTTGTCACCAGTACTTGCTCGCTGTGTTGGAGTTATGTGAGCACATTCAGTGGATAGCTCTGGGGACTCCACATTTTCCATACAGCACCCTGAGTTCAGACCAGCTGAGACAATTCGTCAGCAAAGATGTCACATGCCTTTTTGCAGTTGTTCATTCAGCTAAGCCTGCACCAACACCTCAAGGCCTTGAGTTTAGGTTCTACTTGCTGCCAGGACTGCAGGAAGCCCATTTTCTTCTCCCTCTGCTCCTTTTCAAGCTAGCTGACCACCTGGGGTCAGAAATGTCACCATTTTTATCTCATCTTAATCGTGATATCTGTACTGAATTTCAGCAGCCCTTCTGTAGTTCCACCACACGATTCATTTTCAGTCCCAAACTGAGCCCTAGTGCTGCTGGGTTGCAAGAAGGGACTTGTGTCTCTTGGCTTTCAGCTTGTTTTCTGGAGATGCAGTTTTCATTCCTGTCTTTGCTGCACAACATTAAGCAAATGATCTGCAGTCAGGTTTTTCAAGCACCCAGAATTCACTGGCAGAGCTTGGTCTTCAAGGCATGCAGGTCTTGCTAATGCACCATAATAGAGAGGCAGACTTTAGAAGGAGATTTAGATTTGACTTTTTTTACCAGCCAGAGAACCGACACCTTCAAGCAGTTCAGCTCTGCTCTGCACAAATGGAAATTATGCTCTTCCTGTCCTGGGCGTGGTTTTTCTTATGCCTGCAGTGAAAGCTCTGCTGCAAATTTTTCACTGGGGTATTTGTAAGAGAAAACCATGGGTGTTGGAGGCAGCAAGGCTTGTGTGAACCTAGGAAAAGTCCTGGGCACTGGGACCTGATGGTCACTGCTGTTAAACTGCTCGAATGCTCCCTGGCATGCAAAAAAACTCTCCAGGCATAGTTCAGAAGCAATGACAGGCCAGGGTCCTTTCCTGACAAGATGTTCTGCTTCAGAGGCTGAGAGAGCTCAGTGGGTAAGTGGGAGGTGGGTTGGCCTTAGTGCTTGAGGTTGGTTCGAGTTGTCTCTCGTGTACCCATACAAATGTCACCCCAGATTCTACAGTACAGCAGAACTGAAGAAAATAAAATTCATAATATAAGCACTGCTATTTGAGAGGATGGTGGTGTAATTTATGTCACTGATGGGTGAAGAAATCATAGAGTTAATCCTATACATGACCATGCACTCATCACATTCAGAATATGAAATAATATAGAATCAAAAATACAAGTTTAGACTTTGTTCGTTTGAATGCTACTTGCAGGCTTTCCTGAATGTAATTGTTATTTGTAAGTGTTCTCAAACACTTCAGAAAAAAAAAATAAATCCCACAACGTTTTTATGCTGTGGGTTGTCTGCAAATGTTCATTTTGACAAGTTGCTGTCTGTTACTGGTATTGGACTAGTCACACCGTGTATTTTATGTTCCCTAACTGGATGACAAGCTTGTAAAACAGAAGAATAGCAAGTGACAGATACTAGCATGATTTCTGGTTATTTTTTATAGTTTCTGATTTCATGGGCACTGGAAGCTGTATGATTATCATGAACAGGATATTAAGAATGAGGAGGTTATTAGAAAATATGCTAGCAGTGGCTAACCCTGTCAGAAAATGAAAGGCTTAATGATGAATCAGGTAGGTTTCCTTCATATAATTATCACTGAGATGCTGAGAAGTACAAGGAAAGGATTATAGGGAATAATGGGTAGGACTCAGTAAAGTTTGATATGTGAAAGACTTGTCTAAAAACTCCTTGCACATCAGAGAAGATGTTTCACAGATGTTTCATTCATATTTAAACACAGGAGAGAAAAAAAGAAAACAAAACAAAATTAAAAAAAAAAAAAGGGAAAAAATAAAATAAAAAAAAAAACCCAATACCCTTAAAGTTCAAAACAACAACCTAGCAGTCCCAAGGCTAATACTCTTCTTGCCCTTTTAAGATGTTCTCCATACCACTCTCTTTCCACTCTAATGAATTCAACATAGTGTCAAGCTAGAAAAACAATCATACAGAAGCATCTTGTTCTCAGGAACTATGTTCTACCTAACATGTACATGGCAAGCACCTGGTGTCCCAATTAATTCTTGCATAGGACTGCAATAATTAACCATCTTATTGCTGGATTTCAGGCAGTGTTAATTACCAGTCTAACAAACAAACATATGCCATCCATCAACCAAACAAACTATTTAAATTAGTTATAAGACTACAAATGGCTCAGAATTTTAACTGCTTTTTAAAATATGGGCTATGTGGCTTTGGTAGCACTCTTTAGACACAGGAGGGGGCAAGAAACGTGGCATGATATTTAAAAGATGGCAGGATATTCCTCTGGAGTGTCCTTTGCAGTTGTTCCCCAGACTCAGTTCTTCTCTGCTCAAGACTTCATGTTCTAAACTGCCAGAATTATGGAAAGGGATTTTAAAGGTGAAACATGACCTTCAAGTCCACATATGAGTGTGTCCAAGTAGAGAAACTGATGCCAAAGGAAAATGTTCATTTCGGTCCCTTTTTCCTTAAATCTCCTTAAAAAGAAAATCGGTCTCAATAAGAAGCTTTGGATTATGGCATCAGCACAAAGTTGGTATCAGTTGGTCCAAAAGGTATAATGTTGTGCACAAGCCTTATAACCTATATGGTAGTAATGGATTTGTCCATTTGACCAGGGGATCAGAATAAGAAAACTATTACCACACTAGAAAGGCAACAGCCATATTACCCACACAGAGCAAGAAGCATCATTCCTAACATCTGTGTAACCAGGTTTCCTGCAACTCAGACTTTATGCCTTTTGGTGGTTTACGGGAGATGAAGGTCAGGTAGGAATATCCACAGATGTCCAAAAGTTATTTAAATAAGAAAATTTGTGACCATAGTGGTGAAGAGCTTTGAAGAACCTAGAACAACCTAGCTGAAGAGCAGCACAAGGCACAAGAAATGCAATGCAGATAAATGCAAGAACATATCTGCTTAAAGAAAAAAAAACAAAACCCCAGTGCCTGCTGCACATTGCAGAGTCCTAATTGAACCCATCGACTCTGTAAAGACACGTGGGCACAACACTAGCTTTAGGCAGGGGCTATGTAAGTAGCACAAAAATGAGAAGAGAAAGTCTGCATACAAACAAAACATGGTTCACATACCACATCTCCCCTGCCAGCCCCACTGAGTGTGATGGGAACCAAGATGAAGCAAGCACCATAGATCCAGCAACAAGGCCACCCTCCCTCTACTTGGCAGACATCAGGAATTTAGAAGGAGTTATGAGGCCCCAGCAAAGAGCAGGTCTATCATGTGAATGCTTTCAGTTCAACAAGTGCTTCCACAGGCAGCTCTCAAAGATGAACAGCACAGGCTTAGCAAAACGAAGGGATTAAAATTTGTATATAAATTGTGAACAGAAGTCAAATGAAAAAAGAAGTTCCCCAAGGAACTATTTCAGCCTCAGTACTATCATTCAATTCAAATCACATTAATCACTATGCCAACCTTCTAGGTTTAAAGGCACAATGACTCATTTCTCATGGGGTGGTAGTAACTGAGGGACTGCAATTGTTATGCTCTCTCTGTAGAGGAAAGACAGAAAGGCCTGAAAAGTACAAAATTTACCTAAGTTAAGGTGGTCCTGGACCTCATTCTAGCAACCAGTGCAACCTTTATAGCACACATACTCAACGGGGAAAGGCAGAGATGTTATTCCTCCCTTGCCACCGCTACAGACGAGGTGGAGTCAAACATCCATCAGCAGAAGCCACCTAACACCAGTCACAGAGAAGCTAGGCTGCTGCTGTGTGTCTGCTGTCTCTCTCTCTGCAATCAATGGAGAGAGATAGGCACTCTCTCTCTCATGGATGACTCACCACCTCCTAAGTGAGGTGTCTAGAGTAGGTGGGATGACTCATCCTTGGGATGGTCCTCTCCATGGATGTTCACAGGATCCTAGATCATAGTATGAATTATATCCTGTCTGTCAGATGGAAGGCAAAATTAATTCCTGTTCTGCACAAGAAGCCATTGCTTTCTCTGTTTTCTTGCACATACTTATGACCTAAGATTTTCTGAGGAATGCACGACCTTGTCTGGGCTCTGATGTAATTAGTTAAGGCCTTATGTAAGTAGAAGATAAAACTGTAAAATGGTTTTCACAGCTTCAGACAGTTCATACTTCAACTATGTTACATCTCAGGCCCTTTCTTTTGTGTGCTGGCAGTATTATAAAGGCCACCGTGAGAGTAAGGTCCACATTTCTGGCAGGTGACCAGTGCACTACACTGGTTGTCATGTTCTAACCAGCAATGTAGAACATGTATCACGAAGGTGGTAAAACACATGGGACATTAAACACAGAACATTTTAACATCATGGTCTGTGTTTGCCATCTTCCCATGAATCCACAGCATTGTTAGCAGACATGCTGAGGGTTGCATTGTCAGAAAGTCTGGAATCTTATTTAAGAGCTCATTATGTACAGACAAAAAATGAATAAATTAGAATAGCTTAATAAGTAGCCATAGTGTAAGGATTTTGTTTTCCTTGTAATATTAGAACCAAGGAAGGAAAAAGTTCTTACCTTAGGGCAGATTCAGAAAGAAAACCAGTAATTATCTGGAACCTGCACCAGCTCCTCAGTGTGCCTGGGCACCTGTCAGGCAGATGTCTCCTCTCTGCTGGGAGGCTGACTGAACTGCCTGCACAGGACCCGGAAAACAAAAAGCAGGACTCAGAAACAGTGTTAGGATTTCCTTTGGGGGAAGTCCAGAGATCTGCCAGCAGGTCATTTGGGATGCCACCTCTACTCTTTGATCTTTGTTAACGCATCTCTGGATCAAAAGTGTAAAGTCCTCCTAAAGGAAAAAGAATTTACATCATCATTTATAGAGTCAGGCCACAAGGATGGGATCCAAAAGCTTTGTTTTGCATCCAGATGCACTTTCTGTTGATGTCTTCCCTAAGGCGATAAACATCTTCCTGTTTGTCAGACTGTGGTTACATGAAATGCTTTAAAACCATGTCTTATAATGAACATCACTGAGAGCATCAGCTCTGTACAGCAGATGGCTGCAGAACATGAATGCCCTGAGAAATCCTGGGGATGGTGCTGAGCTGTGCTTTTATATTATCTTCCTTCAGCTGACACTGGAAAACCCAATACATCGCTTTGACATTGAGGGTACCACGCTTCCACCAGCTTAACACCCTAGCAGGTGTCCTCCCTTCTTGAGATGTAAAGTTTGGAAGTGTTATTTCCCTTCTAATATGCACAGTAGCCATTTTACACCTGTAAGAATACCTTTTGTACCTCTCGGAACTAGCTGTTTTTTCTTGGCACAATTCAAAATGACACCTTTCTGGGCATCTTGGAAATCCAAAGGGGTAAATAAAATTAACCTGTCTGTCAGCAGAGGAACACAAAATGAGCACTGTATTTCAGAACTGGTTAATACTGCTCATGGAGGGCTTGATTCCACCAAAGTTAGTCATGCTGAGTAGTTTCTTACTCTACAAGTAGCCTATTCATCTCAATTAGATTAGTCACGGCACAAGGAGAGCAGAATTGGACTCTGAATAATTTCAATTAATTTTCTGCTATTAAAAACCTCTATTAATTAATATTTCCCATTTCCTCGGCATTTGGCAGTGTTTTAACTATGCATAAATGTTCTTCATTTTATACATTTTCTTCCCATAAAACATATCTTAATGGTTTGTCAAGTTCCACTTATCTTTTTAATACAGTTTTTGCCTAAGCATAATTCACTGCATAACCTAAAGAGAGAGAACTGTCAGCCCAGAGAGGGCATAGCTTTACTCTGCTAAGCTTTAGAGCACCATCTATTAGGGCCATATTTCTTATATGCAGAATTAGGAGAATTATATGACGGATCTAAGGAAATTCCTAACATTTAATATTATCTTTTCCATGTAGAAAAGTACTTAGTGCTTTAATACTATCTTACCTACATAGGGAAGTGCTAAGTTCTGCACTTACTCCTCTTGGTTGAACACAATGCAATCTTGCAATTGGTAAATCAAACCTCTCCTCCACTCTTTCTTGCTGTCTCAGTTCTACTTCTCTATAGGGTAAGATCTCCTCCTCTGATAACTACAGTGTTGGTATATACATTGCAGAGTGTTTTCATACAGGTATTTGTAAATGAGGATGAGGGAGATCTTATGGAGAGTTTAAAGCTTACATATGGCCTTGGGATCAGAGGTGATGATTTCACACCAAAGAGTAACTGAAGAAAGGAACTGTGCATCTGGAAAGAGGTGCTACAGCTAGATGAAGTCATCCATTGGAGAGTAGTAATTCCCCTGCAAACAGGTAAGAGGGTAGGGGGCATTTGCCTCCAAAAGCAGGGGTGGGAGATTGTTCCTCAGTTTAGTCTTCCTGATCCCATGTGCTAAGAGCTCAGATTCTGTATCAGTGCTGATCATAAGCAAGGGTATAACCAGCTCAATGAAAGGTTCAGCAAAAGCATCCAGAGGGAAATGGAGGGACATTCATCTGCCACTGACAGCACCAGAAGAAGACTGAAGAGGCCAGGGCAGCCAGGTGAACTTTGGGGTTGAGGTTCACCAGCTCGAATCTGACCAAGATGTTCCTGAACCGTTTCTACAGACAGAGCTGTTATGTGACTCAGTACCGTGGAGAAGGGGAGGGATCACTGCTTGTTTGCCTGGTCTGCTACCAGGTAAATGTCAGTACTTACTGGCCCTTGGACAGGTTTCCCTCAGAGGTATCTTTAGCTGATGAAAATATATGAGTAGATCTGCCCAGGGGAGGCTTCTGCAAGAGCCTCTGGAAACATCTGAACAACATGTTCCATCTGCTGGCCCTCATATCCACAGCGGTTTTTGGTGGCATTTGATGAGGTCCAAGTCTGTGCTCATGTCTAAGAGCTTGTCTTTGATGCATTACATACAAGTGAGCTATGAAGGTTAGAGGAAAATCTGAAAAAGGGAGCATCAATATCTGGTTTTGTTGAATGCTTAGACATTCCTCTTTTTTAATTCTCCCATGAAACAGATACCTGCCAGAAGTTTCATCCTGTCCTCTTACATAATTATACCAATTCTCTGCCCTGTGTGACTGTTCCTGACAGACATGCAACTGTGCCCTCCCATACACGCAGCTGATCTCTGTGAGGCTAAACAGAAAATGAAGAAACCAGATGGAGAACCACAAAGCAGACAGATGCATCCATTAATTTCTGCAGGTATTGGGCTGTGTTATAGATCGGGACCTTAGTCATTCTGCACAGAGAATGTAAGAAAAAGAAAAAGTCGTGTTATGAACGCAAAAGAGGAGAGGTATGTTTGTTTTCATGGTGCTGCACTGGGTTATACAGATGACATTACAGAGGAGCAGCTTTGGGGAAAACACTATCTGTCAGCATCCTTGAATACTGAAAATTTAAAATCCATGAGCGGAGAAACTAAGGAGATGATGAGACCTCTTCAACCAGTCATCCAGAATGCATTTTATTAATTTGCTGCTCTACCAAACCCTGAAATGCCATCCTTGATAGATAGGGACTGATTTGCTAGGTTCGGTGTTATTTGCTTCTGGGATTTATAAGGATAACAGCAAGATCAGATAGAATTAGCACTTTATCCTATAATATCTCATTTCTCTGAGAGCTTCTGAAAACACTTTACAAATAGCACACCAAGTACACTATCACCTCAGAAGAATGGACTGTTGCTCTCCTCCTTAGCAATTATAATAATAGGGAAGAAACAAGGACAGCTTTCCATGACTGCTTTGCTTTGTGGACATTTCTTTTAGAGCATTCCTTACAAAATAATTAAAAATGAATGGTGCACATAGATAATATTTTTCCTTAACAAAGAAAAGATCTTCCCATAGGACCAGGAATGGCATACCACAGCAGCAATGCTACCTTCCATAATCTCAGAAGCTGCATTTTCTACTTGCTGACACTGAACAGCTAGTCTGATTTGTTTCACATAACAAAGACAGTATAAATTAAGTTGCCATGTGAATCAGGAACGAATCCCCCACACAAAGAGATATGCAATACCTTTTATTTAGCTTTGTGCACTAGAAGCATTCACAATACTGAAACCTACCATCCTGCAGTGAGGGAAAGACACATATTGTGCCATTTCTTTGGACACCAGAGACATTCCTTCAAGCTTTGATTTTAAGAGTAGATGAATCCATATAAAATATATATATATATTTATAGATTTAAAGAAAATTTCTGCAGTGTGGCTGTGTTTTTCTTCAACAATGTAGGTCTTTTGTCCTATCTGGCATTCAGACAAACGCAGTTATATACAAGGGTTAATGAATATCCAGTTTGCTTGATGGTACCCCAGGGAGCTGCATTTTATTGTAGTGATGGAACTTCAACAGGTATCTCACTTACCTGTCAGCCTGGAGGTGTAAGACTAAGGATTTCTATATGCTAACTTCACTCATACAAGTACTGCCTTTAAAAGAAATAGTTTCTGACAGTGGTCAGCTGGCATTTCTGAATGACCTAGTTCCCTCCTGAGGGATGATTCCTAAAATCACTTAATTCAAATTCAGTGATCCTTACTTCTTCAAAAACACTTTGAAAACAAAGAATACCAAATTCAGTGTCGTGCTTATCTGGCCAGCCCTTCTGCAGGGGCTCAGAAACACCAGATTTTCAAGAGAAAGTTAATTTTTTGGCATATCCCATTAAATAAGGATCAGTGCCTCCCATGTAAGAAAAATTATCAAATAGGCAGCTTCAAAGAGTCACCCCCACCACCCTGTTCTTTGCTCATTTTTGCTTTAGAAATATTGGCCTTTGCATGTCCTTCCAACTACTAGCAAGGGAAGTCAACCGGGAACCTTGCAGAAGTGGCAAATTCGGCCCGGTTGTGCCATCTTCTCCTTTCTCTTTAAGCAAAAACCTCTCTGAACCCATCAGAGGGACAGGCTCTTTTCCCCAGACATTTGAGCATATCTCTATATAATTTCCCCTTCTGGAATAGTGCCACTGAGTTTCCTTTCTTGAAAGAGATTTCCCAGTGTGCAAAGGCCATAGCAATGTGCAGCCCCCAGGGAGGGGCGTGCTGATGGCTGCACTCTTTGAGGAACAACACTGCTTCAGTCCTGCCCTCAGCCACAACCTGCTGCACAGGTGCCCCATCACCCTGAATGATCACAGGGAGCTTTCACGGAGTGAAAATGCTCTCTAAATCCTGCTTATCTAGCAAGATTTGCAAAGAAGGAGCCCTCTGCCCCCTCATCTTGCACAGACGGTCTGACTCACTGGACTCAGGATTCCCATCTGGATGTCTCTTTGAAATATGTGTGCAAGCCAAGAAGTTTGTCTATTCTTAGTCTTATCTGTTATATAGATAGTTTTCCCAAAAAAAAAATCTACTTTGGTTCAGCCATGTCAGAGAACACCTGTCTCTAAGCAAACAGAGCAGCCGCAGCAGTGTGAATCTTGTTCCCTGCTCATTTTAATGAGGTGTTAATATCAGAGCCTGCTTGAGATTATATAAGTGCTAACATTGCTAAGCAAAACTGCAAAAGAAACAAAAATAAATGGAAGTCAAATAATTTGAACTCTGTCACCATGAAGTGCCAGCTACAGGCATGTGAACTGCACTTTGAGACAGAAAAATCTTCCTACATCTCCTGTGCTCCAGAAATGACACCGCTCACTCGCCAGCTTCTCCAGCCAGCCTCTCCCCACTTTCTCCCATGCTGCCTGAGGACATGGTATGTCCCAGCTGATGTGATCCATAAAACTATGCCACTCTCAGCCTCTCTGTAGTCCTGCTCCCCTTCCACTCGCAGTCCCAATTCCTGCAGAAGATTGGTACCTGGCAGTGAAGCAGCAGCAGAGAGGAAAGCCAGAGGGGGCAGTGTATATTAAAAAACAACCGCACAGTCTCTTCAACCATACAGAAGAAGATTGTGCAATAACTGGCTTGTGCACCCATGTGATCTTACCACTGTGAGCCAGGGTTTTCAGAGGGAACTGAAAGGATTGAAACACCCACTAGATTCTGCTTCAGATCATTTGAAAAGCTCAGCTGTTTCCTTCATCCTCCTCTCTTCTCATTTTACATTTGATCATCATGGTATTTCTCCCCGGGAGCTCCAGGGAGGCCAGGCTTGTCGCCAGATCTGTATGTACACAGTCCCAGGGTAGGTTTGGGTTGCTGGCCAGTTTCCCTATCTCCTGTCTTTCCCTGATGCTTGGAGCTCAGGCTTCCAGCAAAAGGCTGGTATGGACAAGAAGGGTCAACCAAGTGTGGGGTGGGATTGGTCCCAGCTGTAAATGTCTCTTGCAGGCTGACAGGCTAACAGGGCTAGAGGTGTGGGGAGGACCTTGAAAGGTGGTATTTTAGGATAGATAAGATGTGGAAGCTGAATGGCCTGAAGAGAATGAAGAAAGATAAATCTTCCTCGCTAAACAGTTTAGACAGAAATATAAGAGTCTGTAAAAATAGGAAGAAACCAAAGGAAAGCATGCTAGTGTGTTGGGTCGTTCCTGTGCTGGGGTTACGAAGAACATTCAGCATCACTGAATTTCTAGTCTCTTGGCTGTCCATGACAAATACCTGAGCCTTTTCCTTTCTTACAGATGTACCTTGCAGCTTACCCTACCTTCAGATGGGATCTCTGGTTGCAGTGTTCTCTGTATCAGCCCAGAACACCGTGGTGTTGACTGTGTTTGCTGCCCACATGTGCTTCCCATGGAAGCTATGATCAGTCAGGGATGCAGGGAGACATGAGTGACACAGGGAGCAGGAGGCTGGTGTGCTCAGACAGCAACTCCAAAGCAATGCATTGGACCCCACTGGAGAAAAATCAATGTGTCCAGAACCTGGTTCCTCATGAAGATGTCTCAAGGTGATCAGGCAAAACACCTTTTAAGTGCCTGTTTTGCCGTGACTACAAAGGGAGCCCAGTTATCTGAGACAAGAGACATGGAAAACACTGAGGTCAGGTGCTATCAATCCCATCACATTTTTAGAAACCAGGGCAATTTCACACAGAGACTTGATATATGGCACTTATACACGGAGGCAATTACATGTGGAGACATTTGCATGTGTAATATTACACTAATGTGCATGAGAAAGCATCATCCTCAAGATGATATAAACAGTACCCTTAATCCTACAGTCAAAGAGGTGTAACACCATACAGCCTTTTAGTACTTAAAACTGAATAAAATACCAGAGTGACCTTAAATAGTCACTGGCATAATGCTCAGAACTAGTTTGGGACCAGACTGACCCCAGAGCTGCAGAGCCCCACGTTGGCAGAGTGTGTGACACTGGGCCTCATCTAGAAGTCACGCATGTGCTACTTTTTTTTTACTTTTTAGTACAAATTGCCCTTGATTAGTCATCGACCTGGTTTAGAAGTTGCACTGCTACCACTCAAGCTGTGAGTGGAGTATGTATTTAAATATAATAGGCTCTGCAATAATTTTAAAACTGGCCTAGATCTAAGGCCACAGGGGGCTATAACTAATTTGATAGAAACTGTAGCTTCTAAATAGAACCATCTGAGACCTCTCAAGAGTTTGGCTACAGGGTTCACAGTTCCAGCACAAAGACCTAGCAGAGCTCCCTTGACTGCTTTGCAGCCCTTTTCAGCAAACCAAGGCTGATCCAGGGGGACAGCAGGACCAACCTTCCTGATGGGTGTCCTTCCCCATGGGAATTCTGAAGCAGATCACGGACAGAGGAAATTATGGTTTCAACTCCCAAAATCATTGAAAGGCTTCATTTTTGCACAGTTTTGAGTCAAAACCATATGCAGCTACACAGTTTTGGCTGTGTTTTGCCTTGGGTTTTTTCCAGCTAACTGCAGTAGTCACTGATCCAAAAGGTAGGAGTAAGTAAAGTCACCGTATGTTTTAAACCTTCCACACTGAAATGTTTTGTGCAGTGTGCAAGTCCCGTTTTAATGTCAGAAGCACTTCCCACCTGAGCAAACTCAGCACTAAATATCTGCCTTTTATCAGCAAGCACAACCCTGTCAAGCAAATAGGTGTACCTGTAGTGAATTTGTTTGCATTAGCAGGTACTACCTTTTTGTGTTAGCTAGTACTCCTGTAGCCTCCAGAACAGAACATCACAGGTGCTGGCTCTATATACATAGTGAACAAAACTGTGGCTGATGGTGGGTGGCACTTAGGTGCTACTGAACTAAAGGCATCAGTCTTCCAATGGTACCACAGCTGAGATTCCCTTGCCCATCTCTGATGTCTGCTGAAGTGAAAACCAGCCATTGCCCCAGGCCCTTTTTTCAATTTTCATTTCTTTTGAATTTCATCTCTTCCCTCTCTGAAAAAGGTTTTACTGGAAGCTTGGAGTGAGAGTGTTATAGCAGCTGTATTTGCCTCCAAAATCACTTGTATGCTTCTGTAACACAGTATAAATGCCATGAAACCATGACAAAAGGGACCTTAAAGCAAGTGTTAGTGGTACTGAGTTCTAGGATCATCTTTATTCACTGCAGACAATACTACAATACACATTCTGAATCTTCACAACTGACTGAATATTCCAGTGGAGGCAAGGCTCACCTGTAAAAACGTATTAAATATCTAGTGAAACTTATTTGCTGACTAACTTTCTTGCATCGAATGGAATCAGACATATCAAAAATGTTTATTATTTTATGCCTCCTCCACGCCAGCACAATCAGTATTGCAGAGCCTGTGATATTCATAAGGAGCTCTACATTCCACTGGATCCATCATTAGAACAGTATTGTGCTCTTTCTCGGCTGGGTGAGAGGAATAAAGTTCAAATCTTGAATGGTCAAAAGGAGTCTTTCCCCCAGGATTTGAGTGAGGGAGAAACACGGCTCACTTTACATGCAGACAGGGTTAATTTTCCCTCTTCTTGCATTCTTTCCCACAGCCATCCCAAGGGAAGTGTCTTGTTACTTCACCTCCAACTCCAAGGTTTCTAAGCCGGACATGGATTTGAATTTCCCTAGCATCAGACACGAGTCTCGTTTAGTGTTCTGCTTTGGATCCACCTTACAACAGTAGGTGGGGCCTTTACATGAAGGAAGTTTTATTTGCTTATTCCTGCTCCAGCCCATCTCATTTTGCACAAATCCCGGTGTCTGGTCTCCCCCCCTTTTTGTGCAGCTGTGGAATATACTGGGACAAATCACTGCTTTAAAGAGGAAAGTAAGGCATTGCCTTCCCATGGGAGAATTCCTGAAGATAGAAAGACAGGGTGGTTAGCACTGCCACCTTGTCCTGGCTTGTCTACACAGGAAAGTTATTCCTGAATAAGCTAGAGGTTGAATGTAAAGCAGGACAGGCATTCCACAACTGCAGCATATGTCGCTGAGATCTCAGCAGAAGCAGTGGGTCAAGGTAGCTGCATGTTGATTCATTGGGACTTCCCTGTGTCTTCTTTAGCTATATCCAACATTAAGAAACAGGAAAGGATTTTGAGGACTTTGTATGGAGTATAATACATACAAAAGCAGAAGTAAACTATTGCAGCATAGTCAGAATTCAATAAAGAAATCCTATTTTCCTGAATTCGTAAAACTGGTCACACTTACTGGCATTATTTGGCATTAAACCAGTGTTGTAGGTGCTGAATGGACCTTAAGAGCAGGAGCATGCGAAGGGCAGAGGTGACTGGAATACTGGATGGGTTTGTTATGACCTCTGCATGTTCCCGCTGTGCAAGTGTAAAGCCAGCCTCCCTACAGCAATGCGGTGGGTGTCGTTCAGGTGGGTGGCAAGGGTGACTTGGATTTGCCCTTTGGATGCTGTGGTTTTCCTCAGCTACCTCTGCCCACAGTTTGCTGGAAAACCACAGATACTTCTCTGGGGAGAGGACACCACCAGTAACATATCACGAGGCAGAGGAAAGGAGGAGGAAGAAGCACCCGTCTAGCATTTTAACTGATTTTCTCTGTGCATGACAGCAATTTGAGAACGGTTGTTTTACTCCTTGATCTCATACACAAGCAGCTGCAAAGGAGAGGTCCTCATATTCATGCCGAGGCTATTTAAACAAGCAAGGCACATGCTTTCCTCTGTTCCTCAGAGGCCCCTGATCCCTGTAGCCCATCATTCTTTATCACCAAGGTCCTTCATGTCTCAACTAGAAAAAAACCACACTGGGACTACTCGCCTCACCCATCCCTGCTGTGTCAATCCGCTCTGCCCAGTGCCTTTATCCTCACAGAAATAGAATCATAGAATGGTAGGGGTTGGAAGGGACCTCTGGAGATCCAACCCCCATCACCCAGGGCAGGCCACACAGGAACACATCCTAGGTGGGTCTTGAAAGTCTCCAGAGAAGGAGACTCCACAGCCTCCTGGGCTGCCTGTTCCAGGCTCCATCACCCTCACAGGAGAGTTTTTCCTCACATTGAGGTGAAACTTCCTATGTTCCAGTTTGTGACTGTTGCCCCTGATCCTATCACAGGGCACCACTGAAAAGAGACTGGCCCCTTCTACTTGCCACCCACCCTTCAGATATTTGTAAACAGGAATAAGATCCCCTCTCAGTCTTCTTCAGGCTAAACAGCCCCAGGGCTCTCAGCCTTTCCTCGTAGGAGAGGTGTCCCAGTCCCTTAATTATTTTTGTACCTCTCCATTGGACTCTCTCTAGTATTTCCCTGTCCCTCTTGAACTGGGAAGACCAGAAATGAACACAGTACTCCAGATGTGGTCTCATTGAAAATTAAATTTTCAGGGTTTTACAGGATCCTACACCTGGGCTGGAACAATCCCCATTATCAATAGAGGCTGGAGGATGAGGTGATAGAGAGCAGCCCTGCAGGAAAGGACCTGGGGGCACTGGTAGACGAGAAGCTGGACATGAGCAGCCAGGGTGTGCTTGCAGCCCAGAAGGCAAATCGCATCCTAGGCTGCATCAAAAGAAGTGTGGCCAGCAGATCGAGAGAGGGGATTCTATTGCTCTGGGCAGACCTCACCTGGAATACTGCATCCAGCTCTGGAGCCCTCAGCACAGGAAGGACATGGACCTGATGGAGTGGGGCCAGAGGAGGGCCACAAAAATGATCAGAGGTCTGGAGCACCTCTCCTATGAAGACAGGCTGAGGGATCTGGGGTTGTTCAGCCTGAAGAAGAGAAGGCTCCAGGGAGACCTTATGGAAGCCCTCCAGTACCTGAAGGGGGCCTACAAGGAGGGAAAGGGACTGTTTACAAAGGCCTGGAGTGACAGGATGAGGGGGCAGTGGTTTTAAACTTGAGAAGAATAGATTTAGATTGGATGGTAGAAACAAGTTCTTTACCATGAGGGTGGTGGAACATTGGAACAGGATGCCCAGGGAGGTGGTTGAGGCCCCATCCCTGGAGATATTCAAGGTCAGGTTTGATGAGGCTCTGACCAACCTGATCTAGTTGAGGGCACCCCTGCTCACTGCAAGGGGGTCAGACTAGATAACCTTTAGACGTCCCTTCTGGCCCAACCCGTTCTATGATTCTATGATTCCATGAAATGATGGCTGCCACCTCCTCCTGCTCCAGGAGCTTCTTCCCTTGCCAAGTGGAGCCGTTTCAGTCACTTACCCAGCCTGCCATGTCCTGGTGCCCAACAGTGCTGCCCTAACATGGTGGTGGTGCCCTGCCTGGGGTTGGTGATGACAACCAGACCTGCCTTTGTCCCACCATGCCTCACTCTCAGAACCAGTCCTGACCATGGCACGGTGCTTCAAGGCTCAGACTGCCAATCAACCCAATTAACCAGCATCCAACTTTGCTGCTAATTAGGGCTCCCCAAGCCCTCTCACTCCAGTGAGTGTCTTGGTAAGGGCAGTGATGTTGCTGGGCCAATGGAGATGAAAATCCTCCAGTTTGCTTAGCTTCACAAATAACAAATGTTTTGTGTTCACCCGAGGAAACAGAGCTGTGTAAGGTCTGTGGCTAGTCTGGATCAAGAGCTTGTTGACCCTCTGGCTGAAGTGGAAAACCAGCAAATAAACAAAATGTGGGAACCAGGTGCAAAAGTGAAAGGTGTTGCATTTATCTGGGGAGACAGGGTGATTTTTCCTACATTAAATGTAGATAAAACTTGAAAAGGCTTTTAGATGTGGGGAAAAAAAAAAAGTTTCATTTTTACTATTTTGGAATAAAGTGTTTTCAGAAGGGTGACTTCTGAAACAAACACAATTCAGTGCATTCAGTATGTGGTGGACTCCAAATTCCCCAGCTGGAAGAAGTAGAAACACTTTATGTCCCTTCAAATTTAGGAAATATTTCCTTTGAATTTAAAGGGATGCACTGCTTTGTCTTCCCTGGAATGTGATCAGAGACTAATGAACAAAAATTATTTTAACAGTGGATTAATTTTTTTTTTTTCCTCCTGACAAGGCGATGTCTTCATTGGGTAAAAAAAGTTGTATTTTAATGTAGCTATAAAATCCAGGTCAAAACATGCTTTCCTACTGTTCTGCCACAAACTGACTGATGGAGAAGGGGTTGGATTCAATTTTTAGAGGGTCTCTGCAAAAAAACCACTTAAGCATTGTTTTGAGCTTCCATGGAGAAATCTAGGGAACTGCATTACATTACCTGGGCCTCTTTGTGTGAAATGTCTCCAACTGTGAGCAATAAAGTAAAAATGTATCTGAACAGACATAACATCTTTGGAGGGGGATAAAAGAAAAGCACAATAAATCCTATTGATTTGCTAAATCTGAACAATGCTCCCCAACACCTTTCACTCCGTACATTGGCAGTAGTCCTGACATTTTCTCCTCTTGCTGGGAGTGGTCTCTTCTGTGAGCAACTCCTACCCTCTCCTCTCACTGCTTTCCATAAGTACTTTTTCTCCAGCTCAGGGGAATGCAGTCAGGGAACATGCTGATGTCTTGCTCCTGTTTTCCTCAGCAAGGATATAATTCTGTACTCAAACACATCAATTCTATAGAGGTAAAGCTTCAAAACCAGACACACGAACAGTGCTCCAGCAAAGAGTTACCATCTGCCTTCCCCTCTCCTCCTCCTCCTCAAAGGAAGGAAGAAAGAAATTTAGCAGAGGCTTAGCTCTTCGTTACCTGCTTGCACTGACATTCATGAGATTCCCTGCAGGATTTTTCTTGCTACCCAGGCAGGATGAACACCCACAAAAATTGGCAAGGAGATGACTTTTAACTTATTTTCAAAAGCTGGCTTTCTTTCAAGTAGACAGTGTCTCTCTCATATCAAACTGGGAAGAATTTGGATTTGCTTTCCTCTAAGAAATAGAAAAGGCAAGTAGCCATCCTAACGGTTGCCTTGAATGCTAACAGAGAAATACGATGTTTCAAGGATTAAAAGGAATACAGTTTCACCTGTCAAAGCCTGAGGATGAAGTTCTGTGTTTGACTGATAATATCTTTCAGCTGAGCATCCTAAAACCCTAAAAGCAGAGTTTGCTTTCTGCATAGTCTGCTCCCCTGGCACTACTCTAGAGGAGGCACTATTGCCTTGTGATAGGACGAGGGGCAATGGATTCAGGTTGAGCACAGGAAGCTCCACCTCAACATGAGGAAGAACTTCTTTACTGTAAGGGTCACAGAGCAGTGGAACAGACTCCCCAGAGAGGTTGTGGAGTCTCCTTCTCTGGAGACTTTCAAGACCTATCTGGATGCATTTCTGAGTGATCTGCCCTAGTTTTGTCTTGTTCTGTCAGGGGAGTTGGACTCAATGATCTTTGGAGGTCCCTTCCAACCCCTAACATTGTGTGATTCTGTGATTGCCTACAGCACAGAACAAACTTGGATGTCAAATTCAGGGATTGGCCATCGTGTCAGGAGAGAGCTGTTACTGCTACAGCAGTCAGTAGTGTGCAACATTACACACCCAAAAATGTGTATGCTGAGAAAAGTTGACATGGTACAGATACAAAAAAAAAAGCAATTTTGTTCAGATCGGTTTTTAGTTTGAGAAAAGTTAAACCAGCTCCTTCAGAATAAAAATAAGATCAGAAAAAATAAATAAATTTTTTAAAAACCCCAACAACAATAACAAAAAAATACCACAAAAAAAACCCAAGACCTCCTTTAGCCAATGTACCTTGAGTAAGGAAATTTACTCTTTTGGCAGAACTATACAAGGCTTGAGATAGGCTTGACACATGACTGAGAGTTTCACAGAAACACAGAGAAGCAGTGGGTAAGAAAGGACTGTTGTAGGAGTGTGCCTCCAGAGTTAGTCAGCATAGGAAGGCACTTGTATTCTCAGAGAGTATTAATCTTAATAAATTTAATTTAAGTCAATGTATTATCTGGGCACTACCAAGAAGCATTATCCCTAACAGGTTATCCAAGATAGTTCTCTATCTTGGAACAGTTCCTTCTGGGCTTTGAGTTACAACTCAGCTGATATGAATTTCTCAGGGCAGTGAGGTTCTGCAACTGTACGTAAGAAATATGTTTGAGAGACAACAACCAAGTTCTGCTTGAGCCACATGGAAAAAGACAAATGTGCTGTACACTTCACATGCTGCAGATAGGGAATGTGTTTCTTTTGTATGGCCCCTATTGCAAGTTCAGCAAGCAAAGTGCTGTGAGGAACTAGCACCCAACAGAATTACATGACTGAGGCTTTTATCACTTACTGGAAGTCTTCCACAGCTTGAAGAAACAATTGCAGTTTATTGCATCAATAAGAGTGCCATTTACATTAGAAAGTAAAAGTATGGTGTTTGTTCCAGGTAATTATTGCCATAGCTTGATGCCATTTACTACCTTGAAGGTGAAGTGCAACATCACTACCTCGTAGTCATTAGCAATAATTATGAACAGCTCATCAACCTTAATACCTCCTGTGGCAGACAGGGAAACTTTGCCTGCAATCTCTACTGTCTACAAGGATAGAAAGCAAGTGAACTCCCGAATATTTGCCGCAGTGGGATGGATGACTCGTTCATACATGCTTTCTAATGCAGTGCAGGGGTCTGATACTTTCCACTACTTTGTCTTAATCAAGATTCCTCACAGGCCAAGCAGGAGATTCTTACTTACCATAGGCACTTACATGTTTCCCTTTCACCTATGCTTTCCAAAATATTATAAGAAATATTGATGTATTCTGTTTCCTGGCTTATCCTACATCCCTCCAATGCTACGTCAGGTACAGAGACTTGCTCCATGTTAACATGACTTGGATCAACTTGTCTTGAACATGCTCAGATTTAGGTGGTTCTGCCACTGCATCTGACTAATTTTCACTTCAGATTCAAGACAAATTCAAGATAAATCTGTTGTTCAGATTTACCACCACTCCTGGCCTGGACATGGTCTATCAGCAAGAAGACACTCCCATTTCATTCACCTATCATGAAGGGCCTGACCCCATACCCCAAATACACATACTCCAGTCACTGTGGATATTTGCATTTTCATCATACATTAAAGAAATTTTGCTAATAACTATATACACAATGCCCTGCTCCCTGGAGAAACTTTTTATATTAGCAATGGAGAGCTGTTGCTGATACAGTTAAACCATCTCCCTGAAAAAATTCTAACTATTCAAATTTCAACAGTATGTGTTGTGTCAGCTTTGGCTGTGGGTTCCAGGACAGGTGCTGGCAAATCTTTGTCAGTGAGAATATTGTTTTTCCTACTCCTGAGCCAGTGGGGCTGTGCCAGGAAAACCTGGTATCCAGGACCTGCCTAGCATGACTCCAGTCCATTGCCACCTCACCCTGAGTAGGCTTTACAATGAATGATGTGCAATATCTCACTTCAGGCAACTCACCAAGTCTCCCTCCCCAGATCGCTGTAGCTGCTAGGAAAACCAGTGCACCTCAGATTATACACCTACTTTAAAGAACAGTGTGCTTCACAGTAACAGACATGATAAATGCTATGAGTAATGACAGATCCATGTGTTACCGTACCCTCTATCAGCCACCTACTGGTTTGTTTCTTCTTTTGATAAAGGCTTTTCTCCTTTGGTTATGTATGAAATGCATAGTTCTCATGTGAAGGTGGATCTCTGCAGAAGCAGTGGAAGCAGAAGGCAGAAAATCTTGAGTCCTGACTGCGGCTGTGAAACAGACTCAGTGCTGATCAAACAACTGGCGCTATTTGCCTCAGTTTCCCCGGTTGTAATTTGAATAATGGCTATGTTGTAATCACACCACAAGGCATAGTTAATATTTGCACAGTGGTGCTTTGGAGATGCCAAGCATCAGATAACTCCAGGAGATACCAGTATTGTCAGTAAATCAATTGTATTTATCCAGTGGAAAAAAAAGCAGGCACAGATGCTAGCATAATGTTCTGTATTTTGGTACAAAATGAAACAAAAATCTTGCCTTCTGTCCTCAGATTTCTTGTCAAACATTCATTGCTTCACATGCTGAAGCAGTTAGTAATACAAAGCATATTTCTATCCTACTTTCTTTTACATAAAAAAAAGTGAAGAATCATGATTGAATCAATCCAAAAAAAAAAAAAGGACTTAAGTTACATTCTCCTGGGATCATCTGTAGCAAAGTGTAATAAGTTTCTTAATATCTGACCTAATTATATCTGTCCTTCTAAGTTTTGTTTCCCATAAGAGCTAAATGTCTATGGTTAAAAATAACATCTGAAACTCCTCCAAGTTCCAAGAACTTTTTCAGCCTCTCTCAAATTTAACATCTATTTTTAATTTGTTTTAATTTTTCACCCAACTTCAAAAGGTATGATTTTGAGGCTGGCATTCTGCTCTATTATCCAGCTCCTAAAAATGTTTAGGTTAGACAAACTTCAGAGCTGTGGGAAAAAAAATATATTATGTGTGCTTATTTCATGTTTGAAAGATACTACAGCTACTAATACAAGTGACAGAGAGGCCTGGGGTAGGAAGGATGCCTTGTGGTTGAAAAGGAAGTGGCTCTGTTAGAAATGTGTATCTCCTGGGTCATGTTGAGGTCTTTTGACAGACACCACTGGGCAATTCTGCGATAGCTGTTCGTATCGTTTGTCTCTACCTGAGAACCTGGCTCTGCCAGCAGTCTCTGCCCCAGAGCAATGATGATGGAAGGTGCTATAGGCCCCAGCCCCTGTGAGCCATTAGCCCTGTTTAGAGCTCCGCATATCTGTGCAAAAGCTGGCAAATTGTGCTACTGTTGGGATGGCAGAATCCTTCATACTCATCCCTTCCTGCTAGCCCTGTTATTAGCAGGCTGGCACAAACCTGAGGGTGGGATGTCTCAAACCTAGATTCACTTCACACAGCAGTGAGAGATCCCAGTAGCCATGTAAAATCTTTGTGCCTCAGTTTCCCACTCATAACTCATAGATAACAGGGCTGACCTTTCTGACCAGACACTGAAAGGCTGAAGTCCTAACATTTGCCAAGGGCTATGAAGTCAGGGATAAGGTGTTTAAGAAATACAAAGGATTACTATAACTGGTCACGCTCCATTCCCAGGGAGGCTGGTAATGTTTATACAGTGCCCTCCATTGTGAAGAGGCCAAGAAGAGAAGGAGTCTACAAACAGAGATCGAAGCAGGATTTCTGGATGGCAAATTCAGCTCAGCACTTCCCTGTTGAGGAGGTTTTTTCCCCTTGTGGAAGGAAGAATCGGGAGATGAAGATTGACTATTTGAATAAAGCCTTGTGCACCTGCAGGAGTTTTGAACCCCTCACGATGGGCAGGCCAGAAAGCCTCATCCTGGAGTTTTATACACAGTGCTGCCTGGTCACAAGTGCAGAGCCAGTGTGAGCTCTGTTTTCATGGTTCAGTTCAGGGGAGAGTGGCACAAGCTGAACAACAAATGCAGTTTATAATTGCCCAGCCGTTCTGCTTCGAGGGTCTGGGAGACTGAAATGTCACAGTATACAAATGGGAATTGTTGGGAGAAACAGAGCAATGCAAGGCTCAAAGTGGTTTCAAAGGCATCCGAGTCCAGTTCTTTCTCTAGTTCACAGCTGGAGCAACTTGCCTAAATCCCCTCAGAAAGAGACAGAAAAGGGCTGGGAGGACCTGCTCCTCAGCAGGTCCTGCAGTGAAGAGGTCCTGTTTTGTTAGATGAGCAGCAGTACAGCTTGGCTGTTATGACATTCCCAAGGGATGTGTGCACTCAGATCCCTTGCAGGATGAGACGGGTCGAGCTCTCCAGTTTCACTGACCTTGCTTTAACCGTGAGGTTATTCTGATGATGCCAAACCTGATTGCAAGTTCTGAATCCTGATTTAGCTGAAGCATCTGACTTTTCCCTAAGAACTCACATGAGGGACACGTTCATAGCTTTCCTGTGGAGTGCCTTAGGGACCTCAAGCTGCTGCAGGTCCCCAGCTTCAAATATAGCCCTCTGCTATGGGGAATCCAGGGCAGAGCCAGCCAAAGGCGCCTCAGAGGAGCTAGTGGCGCTGAATACAAGGGACAAGGGTCCAGAGCTGGGTTGCTCCTGCCACAGGAAAGGGGAAGGAAGGGCAGCACTGTGACGGAAAACCAGGCTCGTTACACTGCCTCTACTGCAGAGATAGGAAGGGTGAAGACAGAAGTGCTGTTGCAGGATGGGGCCCTCCCTTTACCCCTAACAGCAACTGCTGGCCTGGCTATGTGTGCTCCTCAGCTGGCCATCAGAGCTGTGAGCCTGGATTCCCAGGGCTGACACATTGTGCTCCTGTCACAGCCCTGCCATCCTGTGCCCATGCTGCCTGTGCCCAGCACTTACCCTGCACGGGGTGTGTTGACATTCCCCTGTGGAGCTGTGGGTCTGAATCAGCAAAACGTCTTCATTTGGTTGCAAAACACTGTCTGGTCCCTGCAGAAGGCTCGTCTAATACCTAATACCTCGTTGTATAATTGCGGGTCCCTTCCAACTGAACTATTCTATTCTATCCATCATAGAGCCACCTTACTCTTGTAGGATCACATACAGCAGGCATTTTGTAAGGCAGCTGGAGTTAAGGCCCCTCCTCCAGAGAAAGAAACCATCATGGGGAGGGGCTGGAACCGAGCAGAGCATCCCACATTCATCCGTGGCACAACAGATTCACCAAGCAAAGCAGGAAAGAAGACAACACAGCATAGCCAGGCTTTACTTACGTGGGATTCCAGCTACTTCAGCTCTGGACTGGAATATAGCAGTGGTGCCCTGGCTCACTTGTAATGCAAGGGGGGATTTTACATGGGTATTAAATGCAATGTGCCCCTGTTTTCCACTTCCTAGCTATTGTCCCCTGAATAAAGTGTTGAACTGAGTTTTTTTCTTTTACCCATCTTCTGGGTTTTTTTGAAGAGTAAGTTAGAAATTAAGGATCCTGGACACTTCTGAAAGTTTAAATAGCCCAACTTTTGGAAAATGGTTCTTTTTTTCACTAAGATGTTTTCTAATAAAAGGATGGTTTGCAAGAACTGAACACATGACATTCTTTTATGCTATATCACAGCTCTACCACAACTACTTTGGGAAGCAGTATATGGGAAAACTGCTATCACAAAAAAGCCAGTGTCAATCCATCTTGAAATAAAAGTTCTACAATTTTAACAACATTAGGCATCCTATTTTGGGAAGAAACTGAAGACAGCTGAGTTTTTTTCTCCAGAAAATATTGACATTTCCAATGTGGCTAATACTGGGTTACTCCTGCCACATGAAAGTCGAAGGGCAGCGAGATGTTCGTAGGTGATTAAACTAATTTACAGAATTAGGTGCATGCAAACTTTTACCTGTTCCCAGACTGTGAGCAGGAATGTCAGAGACTCATTTCTAAATCAAGCACTTGCACCTGCATGTGTAATATTCCAAACATAGTAGGTGCTTCTGACTGTTTTCTTATTTTGAAAAATCTGTTCCTTGCTAGATTGAACTCATTACTTCCCAAATATCTTCTTGAGTTTGCATGTGATATTCATCCTGAAGTTCACTGCAGGATCAGTTTTACTGTTACGTTTTCAGATGTGATTTGTTTTCATTGTTCTGTAACATTTTTCTGTCCTCCCTTTTGTTTCTATCTGATCTCGCAGTAAACCTTTATAATCCTGATATGCTGTTTTCATAGTTTCTCCAGTATGCTCTTTGAAGAAACTGGACAAGATAGACCATCCATCAAATGATGTAAAACATTGCCCTAATGTGGACATTATGTGTGCCAAGAAATTCCTGAATTAGTTTGAGTGTTTCCATACTGCATTCATCTGTGTCAGCAGCAGTCACAGGAGCTGTCTGTCCTCGCTGGAGAATGCTTATTCCCAGGGAGGCTATTTTGCACCTCCAGGTCACCACAGCTGCCTCTGACAGTTCCAATAAAGGGCTCCCCATCCGTCACCAGGAAATATGCACCCCCAGCAACCACCTTCCCGAAGCCCATCATGGAAGATTTTTTTCATCATCCTAAGAAATTATTCAGACAACCAGTGCTGGTTTATTTTTATGGCCAAATATTGCCCAGATGCCTCTTTCTAAAGAACTACCTTTTTCTTTTGTCTTCTTTTTTGGTGTCTAGAGCAAGTTCTGACGACCCGAGCAAGGCCAAAAGTAAAGACATTTTAAGCAGAGAAACACAGAAGTAGGTTCCCCTCCCATGGCAATTCTGGATTTCTATCAAAGCTGCTCTTTAGTTGTTGCAACAGCCTTTACACAATTGCTGCTCCTTTGCTCCTCTCCTTAGCAAGATTCCAACCAACCGAGCTCAGCATCCTGCCTCCCTTCAACGTGAAAGGCTGTGCACAGACTGATGGGCTGGTGTGATGTGCAGCCCAAGTGCAAAGGCAGACCCAGGGGCCTTGCAGCTCAGTTGCACGGCTCACTGGGAAGTCAGAGCCTGCCCACTGTAATGGACAGACCCCTTTGCAGTCTGCTGACACCTGCGTAGAAGAATTGGGGTCCTCCTGTTTCTAACTGCTGCAAGCTTGCTAAAGGGAGCGAAGGTTTGTTCTTCTATCTGTGTTTGTGAGAGCGTTCAAATACCAAATTTAAATCCAGGCTTATCCTCTCTTTTCTTTACATAAAAGCTCCCACTCAAAGCAGACATGTTCTCAAATCTATTATCCTCTATATTGTTCATACTGGTTCTAATTTTTCCCACGTTGCTCAAAGCTCTATCCTCAGGTGACTGTTCTCTGAGCTTTCGCAGCTCAGCTTTACCTTTCAAATAAGATTTATCCATTAAAAAACAATTCCACTGCTTTTTGCAGCTATCATTTTGTCACATATGGATTTATTCAATAAACGCTTTTAATAGCAACATTTCTAGGCTTTGTTTGTCAAGAGCTGCCAGGCTTTTACAAGCCAGGGTTGGCACAGACGCTGAATTGCCTCTCTGTACCCAGGGGAGAGTTCCATGCTGGTCATGACAGAGGTCCTGCACACACAACTAAATGAAAGGAAATTAAAAATATCAGTATCTACATAATTCACAGCCAGTAAGTGGTGGAGAGTATCAGGCTTCCAGCAACTTCTGGACCTCAGCAAAGCTTCTAATAAAAACAGGGAATATGTGACTTTAATCCGCAGTTCCGAGATCTACCCACAAACTTAAAGTACCAGGGCAGGGAACTATATAAAGGCCATCAACAGGAGCAAATTCAGCCAGCCCAAGGGCACTGGGAAGCAACAGCTGATGGGAGAGAAGACAGGTGAAGATCTGTATGCCAAAAATCTTTCGTTCCTGGGTCAGACTGAAATTAAACAGCATTGCTGTTGTTTATCTGCTGACTGATGTGGAGCAAAGGGTGTCTAGCATTTGCATCTCAGTGTGTGTGGCATCCACCCATACAGAACTTCACCTGTGTCTCCTGAAGAACTGTAAAAGGTGGTGGTTGCTGTAAAAGAGTGTCTTTTCTTTGGTTCTATTTCCCCAGTCCCTTGCTTCTTCCGAGGTCTTCTGATGTCTAATGCTAAATCCTTGGCCCAAATTCTCCTCCTTGAAAGTGGTGCAGTCCAGGTTGTCTAAAGCAAAATCAAAAGAGAAAAGGGAATACATTGCCTAATATTCTTTTTTAGGTTTTTCCAAGCATTATAAACTCCTTCTGGTGCCTCTTTAGCTTTCTTTCAATTAAATATTTAATACATTCAGACATTAGAAGGATTTCTTTTTACTCGTCTTCCTCCATTGTTTCCACAGTTACTCACAGTCCCACAAGGACTTATTAATTAAATTCTCTCAGTACAGTATTATCTCTCTCTAACTATCTCTGTTTTCTGTACTGCGGCTTGTGTACATTATTGAGAGAAATCAGAGAGAGCAAAGAACCAAATAAAAAGATCCTTCCAACAATACAGTGTTTGATTATACAAAGAAAACCCACAGTTTAGATTGCTCTTCCTTATTTCCCAAAGGAAGCCTCAAATGCATTTTTTCTTTAGCTTTTTAAAAAAGAATTTCCTTTTCTGGTAAAATTATTTTACCTGTGAACTGCAGCCCAGGCTTTTGGTCACATGCTTTTCCATTATCAACTGTTAGATGTTGTTCTCCCCCATGTTCTGCCTCCAACAAACAGCCTTGGTATGTTTTGTGGCACACTCTCTCCATGGCTTTGTGCCTGGGCTCCAGGACTTCTCACCAGCTCTGGGTTTCCTGGGAGGAGCCTGGTTTCATGTGAACATCACAGCAATTTCTTCTCACAAATGACAAAGTGTCGTTAATGCACTGCTGTTGATAACAGTGATGATAAGATCCCTGAAGATGCCAGGAAAGGAATGACCATGGGTTCCAAAGCCCCTTTTCATCTCCTGAAGTGCTATACCTGTTTTCTGTACAAAGAGTAACTTCTGCTCCCGGAGCTGTCAGTCAAAACCAGCTTCCTTAGTGCTAAAGTGACTATAAATAACATAATAAATCTTAAAAACATAAATGGGAAGTACAGTAGTACAAATAATTCACTAAGCCTCTCAAACTGTGAGCTCCCTGCCTCCCTGAAGTCCACAAATTTGTTTGACTCAGCCATCACACCTATGTTACATGTGCATGCACATGTGTTTTGATATGTTCAGTATTTTGCTCTTGTCTGAAAATAAAACTGTAAAATGGGAGGGGAATACTCCCTTACACTTTATGCTGAGAACCTGATACTATCTCCAGTTTGCCATCTTCCCAGCCAGCTAGGTATCATGTCATTTATGTTGGACCTCCTCCAAGATTAATGGCATCATCTGTACAGTTTTAACAGTCTAATCTTGCTAAATATCTTTGGTTTGAAACTTGATTGTGCCTGATCTTCATTATTGTAATTGTTTAATGTATTCTAATTAAGGCTTAATTAGATCTAACAGATTCTAATTCAGCCCAATGTATTCACATCTGTTTGTGAGCTGCAGGAAGCACAAGACAAACCAGGCTGATTCCATCCCCATTTTTCAGTCCAGAGACCAGGTACTATTTTTGCCACTGACTTACATTTTACTGCAGGCAAGTCATCCATCTTTCTGTTTCTCCAAGGGATTCCAGCTTGCTGTGTTTATAGACTAACTGGGTCTCAGCACAGGTTGACACCTTTACACACAAGTGTTATGGAAATAACAGTAACAGCCCACAGCCCCTCCCATACTCAGCTGCCTTGTAACTGGGACTGACTCCTGCTTATACAGAACGCAGGAAGAAAAACTGTGAACACAGAGCTTGCAAATATGCATGTCAGTTCAGCATCAAACATGGAAACCTCCCTTTCCTCCCCACCCACTTTATATCAAGTTCTGGCAAGATTTTGGTACTTCCCAGAGGACAGGCTTTCTGCCTACGTAGACAGATACTTTCTACCTGCTGTGCAGGACACAGCCCCCTTGGAGCCATGCCAGTTGTCTCCTGTGCACGCTGGATCTTTCTGTTGGGGGTTAAGAGCCAGTTGCTTCTTTCTGAAGATGGAGCTGGGAGAAGAGCAAGCAGCTATCACATTTTTCTTTCAGTGAATGAATCTTCTATTCCCTATCACCTTAATGCACCACTTCAGTGGGAAGAGCATTCATCCAGGATACAGGAGGACAGATTCGATTCACTCCTCCACCTGAGAGAAGACAAACCCATTTCTTCAGGGCACACTCTTGCTATCAGGCTTCACAAGAGGACCTTTACCTCCTGCTAAAAAATTTGTTGTATTTGTTCAAAAATTAGTGACAGAACTTGATCCTGAGAGCAATCGAAGCCTGCTGATCTGCTGGCCAGGGCTTACAGCTGAGGGCAAGATCTGGTTCTGCTCTGTGCCCTACAGACTGCCTCTGTGTCTTATCTGGTGATTATTACTGTGTAAAATAAATAAACTCAGATTATCTTGCTGAGGAGTATCATGGTTCCCTAGCACCTTCCCTGCAGCAGTAAGCAGCGTGGTTAAAGACCGAAACCACCCTATAGATAACAAATCAGACCTTGACTTACTTCATCATAAAAAT
The DNA here is from genome assembly GCA_024611175.1 of Megaceryle torquata. Taxonomy (NCBI): domain Eukaryota; kingdom Metazoa; phylum Chordata; class Aves; order Coraciiformes; family Cerylidae; genus Megaceryle; species Megaceryle torquata. Next base: position 9,497 of record JANIJG010013402.1, on the reverse strand, counting down.
AAAAAAAGATGGGAAGAAACAAACATATGCAGAAACCTGCCATTTTCATCTCCACAAGGAAGCCACATATTAATGACCACCAACCTGATAAAAGACATTCCCTTCAGCATTTCAGGCAGCCAAGTGCATGGGGTCGCTAACTTGACATAGCAAACATGCTCAGAGGAAGATGCAACAGGTTTGACAGCAAAAGAGCACGTGTACTTGGTCCAGCAAAGATGCCTCCCACTAGGTTATAGGACAAGCCCCCACTGGTGCTGCACCTCTGACAAGCACTGGTTTTGTTTTATCAATGGGTTTGTGGGCTCAGCAGCCAGCCTTCTCTGAAAGTGTTTTATTTAGATTGATTAAGACCTTCACCCCCTAAAATAAAAAAAATAAGAAAAAACCCCAGTATCTTACTTAGGAAGCTCGGTATAGAAGAAGCAGAGAAAGGGATCTCTGGCAATATGGTAGATAGAATTTAGATTTTAAACCTAGGAGCAAAGAAAAAAAAATTGTTCCTCCTTTATTTTTAAATCCCTTTGAACATTTTAAGATTTGTAAAAATACTCAGTTAGAACAGCTATAATCAAAATAATATAGTGAGTATTTTTTCAGACTCGTTTGGGGATTCTTTTCCACTCCCAAAACATAACCCAAGATTGTTTGTAGGTAGAGAAACATTTTCATTTTTGCAATTTATCTTTTCTCTGAAGAAAACACACTTTTAAATTACGTGCAGGATGGATTCATAAATTTGAAGCAGTTTGCAGGCTGTTAGAGCTGAAAAAATAATTTGAGAGTTTGCAGTGTTTGGGCCAGGTATTCTCATATCCAGCACCTCCTGCTGAGCCAGTCCCGATGGCGGGGTACGATTCAGCTGCTGTCTTGCTCTTTGTTACGCTGTCAGCGGAGCTGCCGAGCGTTTGTGACTCAGGTGGGCAGAACACTTCACACCCCAGTAGCCATGACCACAGACTGGGAGGAACCCAGCAGGAGCTATTGTTGCCAAGGGAGAATTTGTCAGAGCAAGAGGCTCACTGGGGAGTGCTGGGGAAGGGAGGAGCAGGCCAAAATCACCAGCCAGGCTGAGCTATGCGAGGAAGATCATGGTGGAAGGGGAAGATTTTTTGTTGGTGGCAAAGCACCAAGGCATAGAAAAAGAGCACTTTAGTGTCACATATATCCCAGTGAATGTATTGAAGAGCCCACTGAACATCCTTCGGACTGGTGTGCTTTATTTAGTCGGAGAGGTGATATGCTGGAGATAGATATTGTTCTGTGAGTGTTGGAGTGGTGCCAGGGACCACATGAGCCAGGGGCAGGACATGCCTGGCAAGCTCCCAAATCATCCTGGGAGTGGCAGGCTGCACAAGTGCCAGGAGAGGCTTCATTTACAGCTGAGGTACAGGTATGTCAGCCTAGCATGTTGCCCAAGAACCGGCAGGAAATGTCTTCCCTGAGTTTCCATCCAGCTGGCTGAGGGGTAGGTTTGGTATTGCACATGGAGCACCTATGCACCAAGAGCTTAAAAGTTTCATCAGAAAGAGAACTCCTAACCATGTTTGCTTCATCACCAGCTATCTGTAGGAGATGGAGAAAACAAACAGTTAGGAGAGCTTCTTGGGCAGTGCTGCGTAGCTGTAGCATATACTGCACTGACTGGTGGATTTAAGAATGCTCTGTGGAGTTCAGGACAATTCAAGAACTTCCTGCCTGAACATCAATAGCTCTAGCCAGACACTTCCGTATCTTCACCTTGTCTTATCATCTGCTTATCAACACACCCCCAACCCCATGTGCTTGCTGATAGTTGCAGGATGCAGTACAGACCTTTCCATCCTTCAAGACCATCTATGGATTTCATCTGTAGTAGTGATTTTTACTGCTTCTGTTTCTCCAGCCAAAATTTGAAACTAGATATACCTCATACTTCATCACCCTTACTCCTTTTTGTTTTCACAGTAGGTGGAACATTTTCTACAGCAGGTTTTTGGGGTTTAGTCTTCTTCCCTAAATCTTATCCCTCCACCCGGTCTCCTTAGAAGAGCACCCAATCTCTGGTTTTGAGTTCGGAGCTCTCCTTGTGCAAAAGAGCTTCTATGAAATTTGGCACTGGTACTGTCTTAATCCATGACCTAGCAAGTCTTCCTGGGCACTGCTGTCTCCATACAACTTTTTGTATTTGCAGGCTTAAGCCGTAACCAGCTCTGGTGATGGGATTTTCTGTTAAAGAAGTAGAAGAAGAAATGACATTGTAAAATTTAGAGCTGATCAACAAATCTGTTGGTGAAGCTCAGAGGAACTCACAGCATTCTGAAGTTAGTCTTCCATTACTGCTGCTCGCATGTATTTTGTACATGCTCATTGTATTGGTTCCAGCCCAGTTGCACTCCTAATTAGCCTCGCCAGAAGCCTGCCAAGTTTTGGGAAAACAAACAAACAAACAAAAAGTTTAACTAAAAAGTGAGACATTAACTATTTGAGAGATAATAGCATCCATAAAGTTGATAGTCTCCTTCAGCAGTTTAACTTTCTTCTCATCAAAACCTCATTTGCAAGTTAAGTAATAAGAAAAAAATAATCCAGAAGTGTGGGGGGAAGAATACTTGCCCTGTGAGACCTTAGGCTGGGAGTTTTGCTTCAGAAATCTTTTCTCGAGGCTTAGGTTTCAAAGTCTGCCCTAGATAAACAATGAGAAAGATTGGCTTGGAAACTCTGACCCTGGCTTGCAAGTGACAGGGGGGATCTCAGCCCATTCTTCAGTCTCAGGTTTTCCATATGGCCACAGGCAAATCATGTGGACGTTTGCCTGAGAGCTTTGTCCCTACAGAGCCTTATCCAGCAAGACTGGGTGTAGATGTTAATTTACTGATGACCTTTAAACGACTGTAAAACTGTAACCTGGCCACACTGCGAGCACTCCCACTAATTTTATATTTTCTGAGGCTTATCTATTATGCAAAATCAGACAGGTTTCAGAAGCTGGGAAGCTGTGCAGAAGAGCAGCTTTTATCACAGCCCAGTACCCTGCATGTGTGTATTCTTTGTTTTGACATCAGCTCAGTTGTTTTCTTTTCAGATAATTGACCAGAGAAGAACTACAAAAACTTTCCACGTTAGATAAGCTATCCATCTTGAGGAAGAACCTGACAGAAAAGACAAAAAGGAGACAAGGCATTTTTCCTTCTTTCTCCAGCTAAGCTAATTTGTAAAATATACAACTCTCACAGTTTTTTTAGAGTAATACAGACCCTGTGAGACAGCTGTAAGCCTCCATACCTTACAGGAATATTCTAAAAACATTGCAGTGTTGGATTGGATATACTATTTGAAATGTGCACATAGATTAAAAAGATAGTAATTAATTCTGGTTAGTTTCTTTTAAACTACATTCAGCAGTCCCACCACACAACAGCTGGGTCTTTAAATTGGCAGGCAGTTGGCATGGGGGGGGCACCATAAGAATCCACCAATGTTTGTTGACTACAAATATGAAAGCAGAAGATTCTCCAGTTGAGATGGAAAGGGGTCAGGACCATTTAGTTTTGTTACAGCTATTGACATGAGAGCATTGTAACAGCTTGGTTGAGCATTTTGGATGAAGAAAACAGCCATTAGCTGGCTCCCCGTCAGGGTATATCCGAGACCTCATTACTAAATCAGACAGAATTCTTAGGCCAGTGAAGGAATTGATGCTGAGCGAGGAGAGCAAGGGGAATACAAAGATAGTAACAGGCTCTGGAGATTCTGGGAGGAGAAAAGGCGTTCAGGGTAGGAAGGAGGAAGAAGAGGCAGGGCAAAAGAATCTAGTCACTCTGCAAGAGATGAAATAAACAAGGTGAGGTTTGATTGATTGTTTTCATAGACTTGAGTTCTTTGTCTCCGAAAATCTCCTCTGCCATAACAACCTCAGGTTCTCTCCCAAAACCCACTCTTCATATAGGTCACATGCTATGCTCAATCAAAACTCTTTGAGCATATTCTGGCAGGCTGGCGGCTCTCAACCGCTATATAAAGGCTGGCTTCCACCTGCCTTTTCCACAGCACAGGCATTTAATTACACGCTTTGTCCTCCGTACAGCTGCAGTTTTTCACAGACTTTATTTATCTTGAGATTTCAGCTCATCTTTCAGATTTGGTTGAAAGTGGGTCCCAAAGTTTTTAAGGGGAATTGCTGAATGTACAGAGAGATAAACAACACAATCTCATAAACCTCATTTCAAAGGCAAGCAGGCTAAAAAATGCCAGTTTTTAATTTCTGATCCTGGTCATGCCAAATGTTGTCTAATATTTCAGCAGTAATCTGTGGCCCTGAGAGCCTATTTCAATATCCTATCAAGAATATAAAATAAATTGTGATAAATGTAGTCAGTATAAAATAAAATGAATTGAATTTGGTTGCTGGGATGCAGAACTGAAGTTGACAGGCAGTTGTGAGGAAACTTGCAAGAAAATGCTTATTTTACGTATTTCTTTGGGTCTGAGCAGCCTGGAGCTGTCAAGATGGTTTTGCACACACTCAGCAGCAAAAACAAAGGAACTAAGCGATTTTACTAGTGGAAAATGTAAGTTCCTACTGCATTAAGCAAACCTTCAAGATTAGAAATGCTCTTAATGCCTGTATCTTGAAAAAAGCTACTTAAATATATATATAGGGTCCTCACTTGCCCTTGTACAAGACAAGAAGCTCTGAAATTAAGTGGCAGAACTGATTTGAAACAAGACATTATGGAGCCTTTTTCCTGACAATCAACATTAAAATAACATTAGTAAGTGCAAATAAGTAAAAAAAAAAAAAAAAAAGTCAAAAAATAAATCAAAGTAGGTATAATAGAATGATGTTAGTCTCAGGTTTGCTTCAAGACATCCTCTCTCTTAAACCAGTCCATATACAAAATCATTTGTGGACTTTAATCCAAGGTACAGGATTACTTATGCAGGACTCACTGGTACTTTGATTTTTCAGCTAAATGTGTAATTTTTAATAAAACTATACTATGGACGGACAGATAAGGAGGTAAGGGAAGGTTCTGAGGACATCTTCAACGAGGCAGAGGTAAAGGCTGTGTGAGATCCAGAAGCTTTAACTACTTTCCACTCAGTGATGGAAAATAGCAGCTTTATCCACAATTTCTAAGTTTTTATCACTAGCATCTGACAGAGAGTCAGAATCTGACTCATTTTATACCACTGGGAGGGGGGGAGGGTGAAAGGAACCAAAAGAAAAGTCTAAAATGCATCCATCCTTCACTAAAGTCTCTCAATTGGATCAACCTACAAGAGTGCCCTGAGAAAGGAGGGTATGTCACTTGGTCCAAAAGCACAATCAGACTGCAAAGCAGAGGAAGGAAAGATCTCACTCCCTTGTACAAACCTTGAAGTTTGGCTTACAAATCACAGGCTGTGGCCAAGGAAAAAAATAAAGATAGCTGGGATGTATTCCTAAAAATGTTAATAAATGTTTTATTGCAGAAAGGTGGTAATACTCTGGAGATCTGGTTTTTCCTAAGTGGTGGCAAGAAGCTCACAGCCCTACAGAAGCACACAAAGGCAGCATAAAAATATTCCTATATACATTATAATCATGTAGCCTGAGAATCAGCACAGAAAGGTGTGTAACGAAGTCACAACAGTCAGGAGTTTGAGCAAGCACCTTTCAGAAAAATAGCTCCTGACAGCAGGAGAGCACACGACAGAGCTGACAACTCTTCTTTTTCCCCCCACAGGCCATAGGTTTGCAGAATCATCTCCTGATCTCCAGAGAAATGCCCTTTGCTAGGCTGCCTTTCCTAATTTTCCTGTTCCCAAGGAAAAAAAAAAAAGAAAAAAGAAAAAAGAAAAATGTCAATCAGAACATCTCCATTTTCTAGCAGCAGCCTGGCTAGCACCAAGAGTAACCACTACTGTGCCTTCCAGTCCTGACAGCATTCAAAGAGTTTTAAGAGCTATTCCTATGGCCTTCCTGGACTGTCTTCCCTGGTCTCTGTGAGGGTAAGTCCCCAAAAACCCTGCTGGCCTCTTCTAGTGTGTGGATAAATCTGCCTTGGTATCCATCCACTTTAATTAAATATGGTTAAGCACAGGGAAGAATAACTAAGCATTTATGGGAGAAAGAATGAGAGGGAATAAGAAGAAAACTAAATGTTGTGTTAGAGGGAGAATAAAAGATATCTGGGGCAATTTTCTTTCCCCCACTCCCCTACCCCTCCATTTCTTGCGCTCATATAAAAAAGTAAAGAATGACTGTAAATAAACATACATATATGTACTTTTATATGCAAATGTGTCTAACTACAAATTAGTTTTGCTCCTAGTTGCCAACAAGTATGCCTGACAGACTGAGATAGTGAAAGTGCAAGTCATCGAACAAAAAGCAGTGTGGAGAGCAGCAGAGAAAATGCATTTGAAGAAAAGGGAAACTGCTTAAAGCCTATCTTTTTAAGCAACCAAGTTCCCTGGTCAAAACTGCAATAAGCAAGACAAAATAAAACATTCCACACTGGGGAAAAAGTGCAGGAAACAGAAGAACAGAAGACAGCAGGAGAGTATCTGTTCAAGAGACAGCATATGCAAAGGTGAGTAACGTCTGATTCCTTGGATCTGTTTCAAATGGCAGCGTTCATGAAATCTAGAGGAGTGGAAATGATGTTTGGCAAAAATAGCCCACTTAAAGGGCGATGAGTTCAGTGTCTATTGACATATGGGGTTGTTAGCAAACAAAAGCTATGGTTAGTGGCAATTAGGACTGTTGCAAGAGACATTCCATTCACTCCAAAACCAGGAATAATGGAAAGGACTGAATGGAAAGGCTGATGTTTTCCTTCCAGAAAAATATTAACACTGCCTGCAGTATTGCAGCCTACTTCACAAGGAGTTCCCCTACATGTCCTGGAGATCCCAAAAGCAGTACATACCTGTGCTTCATCTAGCTATGCTCTGTTCTGAATCTTTATGCATTTTTAAGGATTTTAATTTTTTCTTCTTTTTTTTTTTCTTTTATCAGTTAATTTTTCATTGCTACGACAAAAATATTCAAGTACCTCTGAAAATGTATAGTCTACATTTGGGTGGTTGCCATTTCAATGAGACTTTTCTACAAAATAAAGGTTTAAAGCTTATGTTAAAAACTAACTCTGTAACATAACTTGAAGCAACTTGCAGCAAATGCTGTGCCATCATACCATCTGTGTTCAAGTACAGCTCTCAAGCTCTCCCTCTATTGCTTCCTAAAGTGGAAAATAATGGCAAAAAATAAAAAACAGATAAGATGAAGCAGCATTGTGCATTGGAATACATTATGAACCTGAGCCTTACAATGCTTGTTTCAAAAATTAACTCCTCTGTACCTTTATATCCCAAGAAAAGCATCATTGGGGAAGTAAAGAAGATGGTTATACTCTTCTTCACACTTAAATTAAGGGTGATGTTCTCACCTGACACAGCTAGTAAATTCTGCTGAGCCTTGCTCTACCCAATATTGCCCACTTTGGGATTTTTTTATAGTGCTCTTCACAAGCATTCCAGCAATATTCCACAGGAATGTGAGCGAAATTCTTTAAACCTTGGAGTAAATGGAAGGCACTTAGAACTGATGAGAAATAAATTAAAAAGAAACAAACAAACAAATAAAAAAAAATGTTAAATCAAAGTCTGAGATAACAGAAGTTGCTGGATGAAACTTAGATGGAGAAAAATGCACATTATGACAAACCCCAACATATACCTTAGGCCATGCGAAAGGGTGGTAAGAGATCCATAAACAAACCCTATGGGTAAAATGATGCCACAGGAAACCTAACTGTTCTTTCTATAATTTTAAGGGTAAATTTAAAAAAAAAAAAAAGCCCTTTCTCTAAAAAGTCAACTTTGTCATATGAGGCTTAAAATAGAACCTCTCTGATATTCAGTCAGAACACAGGATTGTTGTTTTGAAGACTGAGAAATAAACCCCCTGTTCTGGTCACTCTATTGCATTCTCAAGTCTACAGTCACTTATCACTGCAGGGTGGATGGAATACAAGGAACGTGCTGAGAAGCTACCTCAGAAGTGCTTGGAAAAGACAGAGAGATGCACACAGCAAGACCAGGAGGCACAAGGCAGAAGGCAGCACATCTGCTGGAGAACATGTTTATGCTTTTTTCCCCAGTACCCTACCAACCTGGTCCTGGACAGTCGCTTGTCAAGAACATACATGTACATTCATAACTTCCTCTTGCTTTCCAAGAAGCAAGTGCCTCACTCTTCCTATGTCATTCCCACATGTTGCCCCACCAACAGATTTTTATGACCGTGTCTCCATAAATATGTCTGTCCTGGGCTGCGGCTATTTCTGCAAGAGCTGTTTTGAACAATCAGTTAAGCAAGTCTTTGTGATCTAAACAGAAGTTGCTCAGAAAGCTGCTGCCACTTGATTTCCAGTTAGGGCTCCACAGCTAGGATACGGGAATGGACCACATGAGCAAAGCCTGAGGTTTTATGTGAGACCTTTCATGGAAAAGGAACAGGGTGGAGTGCTCACCGGGGTCTCATATTGGCACACAGGCCTGGAGCAAGCCCCTGGGGAGCAATCTCCCTCTCCTGCTGGAGATGTTCCATGGCATTGCCAGATACAATGAGTCTGGACGAGTAAATTTCCCTAGGCCTTCTATCCTATCTGATCATTTTCAAAAGACATATTGAGGTGCTTTCACCATCTTATTTCCCGTTCTGCGAGATAGTGCTGATCCCAGAGCCCAGGTGAAAGCACATGAGAGGGTAGAACACCACTACTTGAGATGGGGATTCAAGCTGGGGTGTGTTGTTCAAAAGGGGAAAAAGTGCATGTAGGCTTTGAATAGCTTTGGGAAACACTCTTTTTAAAGAAAAAAGTAAAAAAAACCGCTAAACCAAAAAAACACCATTTCCAACAACAGCAATGTTTATTAATACTCTTCCTACTCCTGTCAGCACGTTCTCATCAACGTTTGCGCGGTGGCGGCCGAAGTGCCCGTTTGCCTTCCCAAGGCAGAGGCTTGCAGCGGGACTGCTCTGCACCTGCAGAACCGGCTGCGTGTCCACCCCCCGCTGCCAGGCGGCGTCTCTGCGGGCCCTGCCGCCACGCCCTGGGCTCCTGGCCCGGGCCGACGCTGCCCAGACTCCGTGTGCCGTCCGCTTCAGGGTCTTTCCTTTGCGACCCGCAGTCTCCTTCCCGCTGCCGCTCCAGGGCAGGGCTCCCGGCACACAGTTGGATGCCTGAATTGGCAGGCGGACGCCGTCAGGCGGACCCGTGCGCACCGGGATAGCCCTCGTCTCTTCGGTACCCCTCGTCTCGTCTTCTCGGTACCCCCGGCGCTCACCCACCGACTCGGCCTCCGTCACGGGCGCCACGCGTTGCGGCCCTGGACGCTTCGCCAGGCACTGCGGGGCTCCGCAAGCGGGGGGGGGGGGGGGGGGGCCGAGACCGCGGGACGCGCCGGGCCGCGGGCGCCCCCCCACGCCAGGGGGGGCGGGGGGGGGGGTGTGGGAGGGGCGC